>VZTB01010489.1:205485-254504 GCA_013397245.1 Thryothorus ludovicianus
AAACAAACAAACCAAAAACAAAACAAGCAAAAAAACCCACCCCCCTCCAAAAAAAAAAAGCTCAAAAAACCCCAAAAATAAAAAAAAAACCACTAAAATCCCAAAAAACTAAGAGTATGGGTAGGAAATATTATTTTGTTTCAGCATTTTCAAATAATATAACATTTTCACTACAAATCATTGTATGAAGATATTCAACTAAATAGTAGCTGATAAATCAACACTTTTAAAAATTATTTTTGTTTTATATGAAGTTAAGTGCTTGGAAGCTTTTGGTTTGGAAAAGCGAGTAAGAAAATTTGGATTGACCAAAATATTTCATTTTGGTTTAGGTTTGGTAGATAATGAAACAAATCTTTTGAGATCTTCTGCCAGTCCTGTTAAAGATTCTTTCACTACCAATTTCATCTCACTGTATTTGAATAATATATCCCTTTAATAATCTGGATTTTTGCAGGTAATAGTTTGGTTTTATTAAATATGTATGACGTGGAATTCCTTATTATAGAATGTGAGAATTAACAGACCATCAGCCTCATTCACTGCTAGAAAAACTGGACACAGCTTTACTGGGATTGTGACACTGCCTGACATTTGCACTGGTGGTGAATTTCTACAGGATTTCCATTTAGTTATTGGCTTGCTAGAAGAGGATTTGTCACCCTACACAATGTATAAAATATATAATATATATTTTATATAAAATATATATAAAATATAAAATATATATAAAATAATATAAATGAACAGCTCTTGCCTGCTGTGTGCTGGCTGTGCAATAAGGTGCCATGAGATCTCTGCCACTCTTTGGGCTGAAGTTGCTCAGGTAAAATGTTCTTCTCCTCCAGTTTCAGGCAGGACTTCAAATGATGGCTGAGAAGTCATCTTGCCCAAAAGATCTGCAGAATGAGAAAATTCTTTGGTGTGGGAATCCGTAGAGTTCCCTTAAATTGGCCTTTATCTGGCTGGTTTCTCTGTTTCTCTGTATCAAATGTACAAGGAGAACAATGGCTTGTGCTTAGTGATGTCTATCAAATTGTGCTATAGAGATCTTCATCAGGTTTTTGTATTGGTATAAAAGAAGCCAAAAACTATAATAGCACTTGTTGCCCTGATTCTTCAGGTTTTTCTGAGGCACTTTCTAATTTGCGGGTTTCACAGTTTTCAGTTTCTTTCTCACACACACGGTGTCTTTATCAAAAGTCTGTTTTGATAAGATGAAGTTGTTTCCATACTTTCTCTTGGTGTGAAGAACAACTGATGGGCAGTTGTCTTGACCAACGGGATGGGAGAGGTGTCAGCCTTCTTCTCCAATCCCTGGTCTATGTGGAAATACTATAAATATGGAGTCAGATGTTTTAATAAATACTTTTCAGCCTTCTCGAGAGAAAGTGTCCATGTGTGTCCTTGTGTGTCCCACAGGGACAAGCCCTAACTGTGGTATTTATTGATATATTTATTTTCTACCTTAGGGGGCAGCCAGCACAGTGTAGCTCACTGAGTGGGCTCCCACAGGCTGGGATTTTGAAGCACTGCCCAGGAAATGCACCATAAAGGCAAAGGCCTGGGTTTGGGATGAGGTGTGGCATTCCAGGTGTGACATTCCTGGTGTGATGGGCTCAGCTTTCCTGTGGGAGGAGGCTCAGGTGCTCTGTGCCTTCACAGGTGGTCGACATCATGAGAATGAATGTGGACAAGGTGCTGGAAAGGGACCAGAAACTGTCTGAGCTTGACAACCGGGCAGATGCTTTGCAAGCAGGTGCTTCACAGTTTGAGACCAGTGCAGCCAAACTGAAGAGGAAATACTGGTGGAAAAATTGCAAGGTAAGGAATATAAATCCTTCTTGGGAATTGCTTCATGGCAGGAATTGCTTTCGCTTGCATTTTGTGGGACTTTGCCTGCAGGATGGCACCTCTGAGTAATCTCTTCTTGTCAAGGTGAGAAAGAGGTGCCTTGACCTTGAGGCTCCAGGAGTCAAGCAACTTGATCTTTACCAGAACCCATAATTTCTGCAGTATATAAAATGTAGATACAATTTCTGATGCTTCCCCAATGCCTTCAAATAGGGATGGGAAAGCATTCCATGTCAATTCATGTCAGTTCTCTGTGGGAACCACAAAACCTGATCAGGTGCAGTGAATTCTAGCAGTGGGAGAAAAGAAATTTTTCCTCGTGGAGATCATTTATTTGATTTTTCTTCAGGATGGTAAACCATAAAAAATATCCAAAACTGGATTCCACAAACTTCTGTGAGAAGAGAGGAAATTACAGTCTCTTATGAAGAGGGGCTGGTTATGATGGAGCAGGATCTTCATCAACCAGCTGCCTTCTCTGCTGTCTTCCAAGTCTAATCCTTTCCCAAGAGCAGAGGGAGCCTCAGTCCCCTTTGCTGTTTCACACCTTCTCCAGTATTTGTGGATTTTGGACGCAGAAACTTCAATTTCTCTTACTCTTCTAAGACTCACATCTTTGCTTCTTCCTACTCGTGCACTGCCACCATGAACACTGTGCCAGAAGTTCAGCTTTGTTTCCATTTCTCAATACCAACTTTCCTGTTGACTACTTACATCCACCCAAAAAAAGCTGGCTGCTCTCAAGGGAGAATCCCACATGTATTGCTTGTAGCCTGTCTGCTTGTCCTGGTTTAGGGCAAATTTGGGAAAAAACCTCTGGATGGAGTCCCTCTAGAAAATGAATCTGAACCACCCCTTCCCCCAGCTGGTTCGGGACAGAAAAAATTTCCTTGGAGGAAAGTGGAAAAAAGTTGTTTATTTACCAGTCAAAGCACTCCCCAGCACAACAAATGAACAGCACTGAACAGCAAACCCTCAGTGTGCCCCCAGAGATGCCAAATTCAGAAAGTCTCTCCCGGGGCTGGAGCTCGGCTCAGTTGCTGTCGGTCCCTCAGGGCTGGCAAAGGCCGGGCCCAGGCCAGGCCCGGTGGGACACAGGTGGGAGCTCCTGGGGCCCTTTGGGCGTTTAACCAGACCAGGGTCAAACAGTGCCAAGGAAAAGGAAAAAAAACCACAGTGCAGAGAACTTCTGTGCCTCAGCCAGCCAAAAACTGACCAAAAGCAAAGGAGAGCTCTGTGCCACCATCCACACTGCAGCCAGCACAGGCCGTGTGTGAGGGAAAGCTGAAAACTCTGATCTTTATGTTTAGAAAACAACCACCTCAGCCATTGCACTGCTTCTCCTTCACTCTCAGATCCAGTTTGAAATGTACAAAACTTATTTCTGAGCTCAACAGATGAATGGGGACACAATTCAGCATCAACCCAGGACACTGCTTTGTCTCTTCAATCCACAGCACTACGAAATGTAAAGCAAGACAAAATATCCTGGATAAAGTAGACATAAAAACACTCCAGAAATAAAAGGATCAAGGTTAGAAATTCAACAGAGCAGGTCCTCTGTGCCCGTTTTTGCTGTTGCCCAACTGAAACGCCTAGAAGTGCAGGAAGCAGGGCTTTTGGGAGCTACAAACACAGATTTTGGTTTAGCTTCACCCACAGTGATATGCACTACACTAGATCTCCTTCTCCTTTCCTCATTGTCCCTTCCTGCTTGCTTCTGACAATCTCCCTGTCCTTCCTCTGGCTCCCAAACTCTGGAAAGAGAGGGAAGAAAATTTTTTAAAATCTCCTGCAAGCCAGTGGCTGGCTCTGTCATGTTAGGAGGAGTGAAGGCCTTGATTTGATATGCCCATGTTTGTTGTTTTTCAGTCTTTCTGCTCTCTGGGGTAATGATGGCAGCTGGACTGCAGCATCCCTGGAGGGCTCGTTAGCTGTCAGTGCTGGGGTGGGCTGTGCTCAGCTGCCTCTGCTCTGCCTGTTCCTGCAGGGAGCCATTCCCAGCAGAATGTGCTGGAAACTGCTCTGGCAACTGCTCTGGTTACCGTGGGCTTCCCATCCCAGCAGCACCAGCACACAGCAGCACAAACAGCTGCTGGGCTTCAGGCATCTCCAGCTGCCTCTCCACTGGCTGCAGGAATGTGGGGAAAAGGGATGAGGTGACTCTCATAGAGTGGTACATGGCCACGTGTGAACCCAGCCACTGGAGGTGTTTTGCTTTGGAAATTGAGTTTTTCTTTACTGCTGGAATGGTTGAGGTTGGTCACTGCATCTTTAGCTGACGGGCAGGAACAGGCCAGCTTTGACAAGAGGCTGTGTCCATTGTTGATTTTAAAATCAACACTAAATTTGGGGCCTTAGTAGGTCTGTTACAGTGAGTCTTTACAAGAGTTTAAAATATGAGGAATGTGTCGCTAAGTTAAAGCAAAACAAATCAAGAGGTTCATGTCTTTCATGTGAAAGCCTGACTTTCTCTTTTTCTTTCTTATAACATTCTTTTTACAGATGATGATCATCCTTGGTGTAGTATGCGCAGTCATTCTCATTATAATTATAAGTGAGTAATTCATTTTCTCTCTTATTTATGATCTCAGTAGCATGTGACTTAAGAATGGCTGATACATTAAAAACCAAAGCAACAAAAAAATGGATATAAAATATTTAAACTGATTAATTTGTGAAATTTCCCTTCTAGTGTTATGTTTTTATAGTGAGAATTACTGAAAACTCCCATGGCACATATTGGCAGAATTTGTTGACATTTAATGTTTTTAACATTAGCATGTTACATAACTTTCCCTAGCATTAAAAGCTCTCCCTTTTTATGTTTTAAATAAATTTTCATTATGATGAGTGCCACAGTCCTGGTATTTTCTACTAAGAACAGTAATTCTTGAAATACCTCATGCCTATAAAAAGCGGGTGAAGGCACACAGGCAAACAGGCATCTGATGAATTTTTTAAAAGTGTGTAGGTGCCTGCTTTCTACCACATCAGCTAGAATTTGAGATGTCAGTGTTCCTGAATATCCCTTTTCACCTCGAATGCCCAAATTTTGTTAAAAGATGGCCCAAAGTCTCACTGATTTTTTTCCTCAAAAGATGATCTCATTCCAAGCCGTTGTGGTAGGGAAGTTAGCTATGAAGGAATAATGGCAGTCATGCTGGTTGGGACTCAGGGACCTTGTACTGACAGGAACTGAACATTTCATTTATGTAACCCTGTGTTAGCAACAGCTGTTAGGTGACATAACTGTAATGTAGCATTCACTCCTGAAAGGAAGATTTCTTCAGCTGCACAATGCAGGCATAACCCAGAGCAGATTCACCAGAAGGCCAGACTGTGGATGTGAGTTAATCCCACCTCTCCAGTTACAAGCCTGGTGTTCAGCATGTTTCCATTCCCCTCTGTTGCTCCTGTAAAGAAAGCTTACAGGATCACCTGTAAACATGACTAAATGGAATGAGATACATGTGACAGTTTATTAGCCTCATGAATGCTGGCACCAGAGTGACCCAGAATAATTCCAGGGTTTCGTAACACTGATACAGCAAGAATGGGAAATGGTTAGATATTAACTAACTATATTAACTGGGTACTCCAGAGGAAGACCAGCCCTTGTTCTGCAGTCTAGTGCAGCAACCAGACCAAAGAAGAGGTGCAGCCATTGAACTAACTGGGTACGTGTTACTCATTGAGCATTATGTGAGCCTTAACAAGAATGTAAAAAGTGGTCAAGATAGCTCATAACTCCTCCATAGAAGTTTAGGCTGAAATATATATAAGCAAAAACACTGTTTGACTCTTTGTTTAAAATGTTGGATGCCTGTCCTGGTAAGTTTAAAAAAAAAAAAAAAAAAAAGACAGTGCAGATCTGAGTTTAGGGTATTTAATCACAAACTTGAGTGTCACATTGTCCAACCTGTGGCTCACTGTAGTGAGATCTAGTACCAGGCCAGTGAGATTTGAGTGTAGCTGTTATTCAAATTATTTTTCCAGTCTATTTGGTTCTTCTGTGGTAAGTGCCAAAAGGCACAAAAGGCTGCAGCTTCAGGAAGGACCTTGTGTATTTAACTCAATGATGTATTTATTTGCAGTTGCTCTCAAGAATATGATTAAATCCCATAGTCATCAAGCACCCAAGTGCTGTTAGACAAGGCCTGCATGACTTTTCCAGTTTGTGACTGGAGTGGGAGCAAGACCATCCCCTCCATGAGGGGTGGCTGTGGGTGCAGACACTCTGAGCAATTCCTCACAGCTTGGAGCTGCCCTGGATGCTGGAATAGCCCAGGCTGCCCTGGGTGAGGCTGCCCTGGGTGCTGGAATGGCCCAGGCTGCCCTGGGTGCTGGAATAGCCCAAGCTGCCCTGGGTGCTGGAATTACCCCAAGCTGCCCTGGGTACTGGAATAGCCCCAAGCTGCCCTGGGTGCTGGAATAGCCCCAAGCTGCCCTGGGTGCTGGAATTACCCCAAGCTGCCCTGGGTACTGGAATAGCCCCAAGCTGCCCTGGGTGCTGGAATAGCCCCAAGCTGCCCTGGGTGCTGGAATGGCCCAGGCTGCCCTGGGTGCTGGAATAGCCCAGACTGCCCTGGGTGCTGGGATGGCCCAGGCTGCTCTGGGTGCTGGGATGGCCCAGGCTGCTCTGGGTGCTGGAATGGCCCAGGCTGCCATGGGTGCTGGGATGGCCCAGGCTGCCTGCTGGAGGAATCAGTACAGAACATGGCTCTACAGGTGCTGCTGGGGCTGGGACAGCAGCTAACATCACCCCAGTCCTTGCCTTTTCTGCCTTTTGAGCCACAGTCTCCCCTGCTTTCTACTCCAGTTTCCCCTCCAAATTCCTTTGGACACAGGAGTAGCATCCCCGTGTCTGCCAGAAAGGAGCACTGGGTGCCAGGCACGTCCTGCTCCTTCAGCTGAGATGTGCTGAAGGTGTTTGGAGTCCTCTGACACCACACACTTCTGTGAGATAAAGCACAACTGCAACTCTGTAATAACTCTTGGGTTTTGTCTTGTTTTTTTTTTTTAATCTTTCTTTCCTTCTGCTTCATTTCCCAGTTTATTTCTCCACTTGAAAAAGCAAAGAAGGAAGACTTGGCACAACTTTGTTCATATCAACCGATGATATCAGTGTTCCTTTGTTGAACTCCGCTTTTTAATTCCCGGTGTCTTGGGATTTTTGCTTGTAATAACCCATAAGCATTCAGTGTGGTGTATTTTGGAATTCTGTTGTTTCCACAAGAAACTGTACCAGCTAAATACTGCCAAGTAGTTCCATACACTGTCTAATCACTGTGTCTTAAAATGTGTATGCACTGACCTTCAGAAACTGTAGAATATGAAAAGTATCCTAAAACATCTCAGAATCAGAGAATGCAGCTGTGGGGAAGCTCCTGTTTAAAGGGACACTGTCAGGTGGATTGGACTCAAATCTAAGGTTGCAGCAAATATTAGGACCAAAATTCTCAATCTGATCTCCTAAAGTTGGATGGCAAAATCCATTGTCAGATGTATCTGTTACTCCCATTGAAGAGAGTGATACCTGTAAGTATTCATGTAGGAGATCATATTTCAATTTAGCCAACCAAACACAGATTTTTTTGAGATTAGATATAGAATCCAAGTCTAAAAATGTTGTCCGCAGAAAATAAATTAAGACTGGTTTATCATATTTGATGGATGTAATTTTTTTCCTTATGGAAAGCACCCCGTGGTGTTATGAACAACCAAGATGGCCTCAATATGAAAGCCAGTAAGAAAAAAGAAACTGTATGACAGCCAAAAATCATTAGCTAGCAGAGTCCTGAAAAAGCCAAGTGCAGAAATGCAGAAGTGGCAATACAAGCATCACAAATGACTCAGGTGGAGTCCTGCTGAAATCTCGAGGCACCCTTTGTCAGGTTTCATGGGCCATCTCTGGAATGCCAATCCCCAGTAATTAGCCCTGACTCAAAGCCTGTGAGCAGCGTTGGTGATGTCTGTGGCTCTGCTGGAGGCAGCTGCCTCTGCAGGAGTTTGCAGCAGTGGTCCCCACTGCCAGGATCGTTCAAAAATCAGCAAGAAGGTGGAGGGGAGCAGTGGGGAGAGGGTGAGAAAGGGAAGCTTTCCTGGAGAAGAGGAAGGAACAGAAACACTGTTCAAAGTAGTGGTGTTAATGGGCTTTAAAAATATATATTTAACATGTGCGTGTGGATAGTTCATAAACTATAGTGTCATCTTTGTAAAGTGCTCAGCTGAGATACCTATTATACTCAATTCATTTTAACTAACATTTGATGTAAATTAAAGGAAATTATATATTGTGGCTTGAGAGAAAGTTCTTATATGCTTTTGTGAATTTCTTATTTCTTTCTTTTTAAAACAGTGAATAGTTCAATCATCCTTAACCAGCTAAAAGTGAATTGATCAAATTTTGAGCCAGGACATTCAGAAAAGACTTTTTTTAAGATAACTCCTTCCAGATTTCTAAAAAGAATTCATAGAATTAAAAAAAATAATAATTTGATGGATTGGGAGATTTTATCTGCAATTTAATTAGGGAATAGAAACAGTGATAATAGTAGTGTAAACATTCCCACTGTGGAATATCTCTCTTGACATGGTAAAAAAATGGAGAGCCTGACCAGTTTGTTGCTTTGAATCTATATATAAATTGTGCTGAAGTAGAATTTTGCAGAGAAAATAAGTAATGACCAACTGAAACGTTCCAGGTGTGTTTTCCCCTAAATATTTATCACTTTATAATCATGTGTAGTTCTTCGTATCATTAAGTCATAACTGGCCCCAGTCTTAATGAAGCTGAATATTCAGAGTCACTGGTGTGATACCCTGGACTCCCTGGTATGCCCTGATCCCTTCAGTCCTTCAGCTGAGTGAGAACACAAACAATTCTGAAATCCTCATGGGCTGGACAAAAAACCATAGCAATGATGAAAAGCCTGACTCCGTGAGGTGACATAGCTGAGGGCTGTGTATAAATGAGCTTTCTCTGGTAGAGGAATGAGCCATCCAACTTCAGGAGCCTTTTTAAACTGCTGGGATAACTGGATGAAGGAATTACCTGCTGAGAGTGAGACCCTGCCACCCAAACCCACGTTGAGTGTGGTGTCCTCACAGGGCTTCTCTACTGAGCAGACTCATGAGATGAATTTAGCTTTGGCTGGAGGGGGTGGCAATCAGGAAGGTGAAATGCTGACACTGAGCCTTAATGCAGATACTCCTTGTCCTCTGGAAGGCTGAACTGATTCTCAGCTGACAGACTGCAGACACACATTGAGGAGTTTGAATCCTCTAGCTACAAACACACAAAGCTCCTGAATTAAACTGCAGTGGAAGTGCTGCAAGGACACAAAGCTTAAATCCTCCCAGCTAAGGTAGTTCAAGCAATTTAAGAATGAAAATAACACCTTTAGGTGAGAGTGGAGAATGTGGACCCATTCTCTCTCAAAACTGTAACTAATGGGGACAACTGCTAAATAGAAGCTAGAATTTGTAAGGAAGAGTTAAGAAATTTGTCTTCTAGTGGGTTTTGGAATGTTTGTGAAGAGACTATTTCCTCCTGTGTGGTAATGAAATATCGCAATTTAATGTGTTTAACTTCTCAAAGCTGTTTGCCCACAGTGTGCTTGTGAATGCTCAATGTTTGGTACTGCTTGTGCTGTGGTGGTTGCTTGTAATTGGTGAGATAAGCCGTGTAACCTTCCTGATTCAGCCCAGGAAGCAGGAACAAGTGTGTCTTTCCCTGATGCACAGGCCAGGAGCTCAGCTGCTCGTGTGATGTTAAACATTCAGCAAGGAGAATATGGTAGAACAGGAGTGTTCAGGGTCATAGATTGTGCAACACCATCACAGATGTGCAGGCTGGTGCAGAGCACAATCCATATAAACACAGCTGGAGATCTTATTTGCGTTGAAGCCAGGATTGATTGCTTTCCACTTGCTGCTTCTACGTTTTAAATGTCCATGCAGTTACAACTGCCTGCCTGTAAATTTTCCATGAGGAGGTTAGGTCACTCTTGTTCAGTCACCACCAATGGGAATTTAAACTCCTGTTCTGCACCACTGACTTCTGTCTTGGCTCTTCCCTTGGGCTGGTAAAACATCACGAAAGGGCTTCCTGTTAGTGAGCCCCTGGCAACTCCATGAGGCTGCAAGGCCATTGCTTTCTGACTGCCACCTTGGGGACCAAACTGGAGCCTCTTCTGGCTGGAAGCAGTGCTCTTGATGGCTTTATCCAGAATTAGACATTGTGGATAGACATTGAGACTTGCATATTCCATCCTTACAAGAAGCTCCTCCTCTGCTTTCTGGAGCACAGCTGTGCACCCCAGAGGCTGCATGGCAGGAGATGCCCTTCACACACAGCACAGCTGCAAGGAAGGGGTTAACAGCTGCTCAGTGCCTGTGCCACGGCTGCTGCTTGGCTTCTCAATGATCCTGTCAAGGATCCCACATCAGCTTCTGAGCTTGAACAAGTGTTGCTTGCACCCACTATCAACAGGCTACTGAGGACCTACTTGGGTGTCACACTTTCTCTCAAATTTAGCTCACATTGCAGCACACAGATGTGGCTTTAAACCCAAAACACAGATGTGGCTTTAAACCCAAAACCAGTGTTGCACAGAACTTGGCAGGAAAACTTAGTGTGGAAGCCCTAATGAGGTACTTGACCTGATTTTCACTTGACAGCATTACATAACAGCACAGGCAATCCAACAGAGCCAAACCTAATCCAATACTATCAGAAGGAGGATAGGAGAATCTGATAACAGTTCTGAATGTAACCTAGGGTCTGTAAGACAAGGGGAGATTTAGAAATGTAGTCACTTGGATTTCTAAAGCTGGCACTTTCATTCAGCTGGAACCTGCATGATGTTAGCCCCAGGAACAGTTTAGGCAAGTAAAATATTTGGCTTTTTTCTTTTTATGTAGTGATCTGCAATAAGTGACTTAAACACTCAATGGTGGAAGAGCAGGACATTATTGACTGTGCAAGGAATGAATTAGAATAATCTCAATCTGCTCTGCTTTTGGCTGAGTAGCAAGGCCTTTTATAATTCCACTGTTTCTGTCACTGCTCCTCAACAGGGCTTCACCTAACATTAATTTTATGAGCAGCTGGACTACTTCTTGTCTGAATACAATGGATTTTAGCTCTCAAGAGCAAGTTATTGACTTGGCATTGATACTAGAGCACACCTGCAAAATGGTGATGTCTGCTTCTCAGAAGGGCATCAACCATGGGAGACTCAAATTTCAGGAAGTTTTAGAAGCTCGGTCTCAACTATCTTATGCTTTTACAGAGTGAATTTTCTCTATTCCATGGGAGATTATCTACACAGAGGGAATATGCATGATCTGTAATTTTTTTTAAGAGAGCACCTTGATTGCATGTTGGTGGGAGATCTTCACAAATAACCTAGGGAGCACTTGGGTATGATCCAGGATTTTCATCTCAGCCCTGCTTCTTCTGCCCTTTAAACAGGGAAGAGGGCTGAACCAGCACCATATAAGGCACTGGGCTCCCTCCCAATGTACACAGTGAGTATCAGAGAAAGGCCTCAAAGTCTCTTTGATCTGGATTTGCATCCTAACCTGAACTTTAGACCTGTAACAGATCATAAACTTTGGGCCCTCTGTCTTGCCAGAAGACTGAGATGTTCTTCCAGCAAGTTCTTCCTCACCTGATTTAGGTCCCTGTTGCTAGACAAGATATATTTGAGCCAGAGAAAGCACAAACACCCTCAAATTAGCTTATTTAAAAGCAAAGTTAAAAGGCTGGGGAAAGTAGATTGAAGAAATGAGTTGTGGCTAGAGGAATTATTGGCTGAAGGTTTCTCAAATGGTAACTTTATTGTCAGGAGGGATATTAGATTGGGACATATGAAACAACCAAACCAGAGCCTCGCACCAGTTGTTCTCCATCTGGTCTGCTTCAAAATACTTCAGGAAAGGATTTGGTTTTCCATTTCCTTTTCCTTTTCTTTTTCCTTTTCATTTCATTTTCCTTTCCTTTTCATTTCATTTTCCTTTTCCTTTTTCTTTCCATTTCCTCTTCCCTTCTTCAGATGATTAATGTACGTCTCAATTGCTGTGCTCAGTAGTTTTTCTTCTCCATTGAGAACCATAAGACTCTCTGCCTTTAAACACATGCATCAAAAGAGATCTGAGCCACCCAAGGAGTCTCTCTTCCTTCCTGGCGCACTGACATTTAAAAGCTACATCTCACAATAAAGCAGAAAAACTGTGGCAGTCTGGTTACATGCAGTTTTGGTGGAGTAAACACTTGATTATTCAACAATGAGTCACTCCTGCAGTAACCTCATTCTGTCATGAGTGTATCACATCTGCTAACTCTCCAAAGCAAAAACCAGAACCTGCGCCGCTTTAAAAGATGCACATAAAACTCTGTTCAACCAAAGAAGCCATGTACTATAAGTTTAAAAGGGCAAAGTACTTGTTCTCAAAGAGAAAATATCATAGAGAACAACAAAAACAATTATGAAAAAAACCTTCTCTGTTCTTTAGCTCTTCTCATAGTATCTGGCTTGTCCATTATTCTTCCAGTCTCTTTCTGCTCTCTTAGAAAGGTGCTGTGGTTTTGGAGTGTAGTGTGTTTGGGACACAGAATATTGGGGCTGTTCTGCCCCCTGGGTTGACTCCCTGCCTTCTGCCACGCTGTCACTCAGGCAGAGCTCAGGTGGGCCAGGGCTGAAGCAGAGCCTCCTCCCCATAGTGCCCAGCTCTCCTCAAACCTCCACTCTCTGCTCAGCAACACTCGAGGCAGATCATGGCTCCTGGCTCTTCACTTGGTACAGAATTATGTGATACAAAGGAAGGATCAATAATAGCATTTTTGCTACACTACCCTAAATTGTAACATTGGAATTTTAATTAAATTTATTTAACAGTTCTTGTAACAGTAATTTCATTAATTTTGTTGTAAAGAAAGGAAACAGCAAATCAGGATATTGTGGTAATCACAATGTCATAAATTGGGAAATGGTCCAAGTGAAATATTGCTAAGATTCAGTAAACTCTATTTATAGGCAGCTCTACCTAAGAGCACCCTTTTTTATTGAAACTAAGTGGTGGGTGCTTATCTATTAAATTCAAATACTTAAAATGAGCTGTGACTGATGGTAAGGTGTCTTCTGGACAATGCAGGAGGCAGAAGCAGGAAGGATGGTGCAGCATTCTTTGAACACCACCTGGGGTACTCCAGCTCAAGGCAGGGGGCTGCTGGCAGCTGCAGCAGTCAAGGACTTCAGTCAAATCAGGATTTCAGAGTGCCTGGGGCACTAAAGATCCAGCCTGAATGTCCACTTTGCCCTCGAGCAGTTTGGGCTCAGTAATGGAATCTTTTTGGCACAGCATGATTATTTTTGTTACTCTTGATCCACTTCAGTGCCTGTGCTTTCTGCCTGTAAATGGTCTAAGGTGAGGGTAAAAAATACCTTTGTTGGGTCCATGACATTCCTGTCATATTTATGTGAACACATGGTGGTGGTCTGAGCTTTTTGTGAGGAAAAGTTTAAAATAAGTAAATCAGTTTCTCCCCCGATACATTGCAGGTTTGTTTAAAGTAAAACTAAATAATGGCAGCTGCAATTATTTTCTTTGTAAGACCAAGGATTGCGATAGTGCATAAAATGGACCTACAAATTCATAGATGCACAATGCATAATTTTTTTCAAAAGTTTAGCCATTAATATTTATGGTATTGTTCTGAAAGTTTGCTAAAATTTCTTTATTAATGAAAGTAGTCTTGGCTGGAACTGAAAATTCAGTGATCAGTGTGATTACCATGCCACTAGCAAGCTACTAAATAATGCAAGTTCAGCCTTTCATGAAACCCAAAGGGGAAAAAATATTCTGATTAAAAGCAGAACTGTATGGTAAAGACTATGGGTTTAACCATTACTTACATACACATTATTTAAGCAATTAACAGCTATAAAAATAGTCAAAAAATTAGTTTCTAAAGCTTAACTATAGATGAAAGGGTATTTTTTTTCTGATTAGAAAAGCTAATTTCAATCTGTGTTCTATCTACTTTTCCCCCAGACAATAAAAGGCTAATATTGCTATGACCTACTCACAGGTCTGCACAATAAAATGTTCTGGAGAGCCTGCTACTTGTCATGAAAAACATCATTGTTTTTGTAAATGAAACGTCCTCCCTCCCCCGACCACAAACATGCTAAAATATTACTCACATTAGGTTTATCAGCATCACTGAAAGATTAGAAATTAGCACCTCCTACTCAGGAGCAGGACTGAAAATCATGCTTTGTCTGTTGCAAAAATACATTCTGAGGGGGTAGCACCAACTGGGTAGAGGTTAAAGTTTTATTTGACAACTCCTGCTCTTTTTTCCTTTCCCTTTCCAAAGGATGTGCTCATATATGTAGACAGGCATTTGCCATTTGGGTGTGACATTATCCTAACAAGTAAGAAAGAGATGAAACAGCCACTGTGAGCAACCTTTACTTTGTTTTGCAGCATAAAAAGTCCTCTGAGTGGCAATGTATGAACTCTTATTATAAACTTATTATGCTCATTGCAGGAAATTAGTTCATAGCCAGCTAATTAGTATTTTCCTTAATGACTTACGCTTGAGTCTGAGCACACAAGAGCAGCCTCTGGAGGTGTCTGTGGAATCAGTTCACACTGTAGTATCTCACACTTGCCAGCCTGGAGTGAGGAGCAAGGCATGCTCTGCTCTGGAAGTGACTTCAACATGTGCCTAAGCATACAGGGAATTTCTGTTTTCTGTTTAACACAACCAAAAAACCCTCATTTGTCCTTGCTAAATCCAGGCCTGGCATGGAATCTAATTCAGAAGAGGAAAAACCTTTCCTTTGAGTGATAAAATTTAGGGAGTAAAGGACTGCTGGGGTTGCCTGCTCAGAGCAGGGCTGCCTTTGAGGTTGGAGCAGGTTGCACGGGTTTTGTCTTCATGAGGTTTGAAAATCTCCAAGGCCCGTGGCTCCACTACAAATTCTGTCATTGGGTGTGTTCAATGCCCTACCAAGGCTGATGAAAGTGCAGGAAACACCTTCATGGTGTTTATGGTTTTGCCTTTTTGTTCTGTTGTGCACTGATCTGGTCAGAATCTAATTCAGATCTAGTGGAATTAAGTGCAACCCTCCTTTTTTTGAGGAACTTCCGCTGACATCAAGAAACTTTCTTTCTTTCTTGTTGCCATTGGACCAAGGCAGGTGTGACCATGCTGAGGACATCAGTGCATTCTCTGTGTGTGTGTGTGTGTGTGTGTGTGTGTGTGAAGTCTCCTTCTCTGACCCTGGAATTGCAATAGGCAGAGAATCACATTCAGGACATCTGCTCAAGTCTTGTTCTGTATTGTCTGAGGCCAGTGACAAAATCTTGAGTGGCTGTAAAGTTACTAGGCTGGCACCAAAGAAGAGGATTTACTGAGATTACTCTTTCTCCTCACAAGTATCCTTGGCAATGTCACACCTGTTTCAAATGCTGATGGAATGGCAGTGCAAAATAAAAACCTTTCTTCTACCTCTTTCCTGGTAATTCTTCAAGCTTTACTTCCTGTAACGGAAATAATCAGAAATAAGTTTTCAGTTGCCCTTTTAAAAGCCCAAACTGCAGACCAAATCTCTAATTCCATTCTTTTAAAGGCCACACAGTGGTGTTAAGCTCTGTAGTAACACACTCAGAAAGGAGCTGAAAGTCTGTGCTGAGAGCAGCATCTCACCTCAGAGACTCAGCTGTACTGAGCAAGGAGCTGGATTTGTGCCTCTACAGAAAACAAAACAATCCATTTGCACCTTACTGGAACTATCTGGAGAGGGAAAAAATAATATTGTGGAGACCAGGACATTTCTTAAAGTGCTTTACCTGGAGGTCAGTGGAATTTCATTTATAAATTATAAAATGCATGTATTTTGATGCTGAAATTGTGATGACTTACAAAGTTTGATATTACTGTACTTTTCTGTGAACAGTGGTTTTTTTGAAGTGGTGAACATATTTTCCAAGGATATGGTAGACATTTGTAACATGTATGTTTGTGCCAATAAATCTTGTTTTAAGAAGTTCGAGTTTCTATCATTCTGTTCCCAATAACGACAAAAACAGGGGTTTAAGGACAGTTAAGCAGCTGCAGCTTTCATTCCCTCTGTGTTAAGTACTAGACACTTTTAGAAGTTAAGATTTTCTAATTTACATTAAGTTTTTACACATTCAGTGTAATAGAAAAGGAAGAAAAGCACTTCTGTTGTATAAACAGTAATGAGCCCTGTACAAAAAATATACAAACATTAACAAATGGTGAATAGGAGCAGATGAGAAAATGTATTCAGTGCATTTTACTAGATTCTTAATTTTCCTAATGGTAACATAGGTTTTCCTTTTCATAGGGCACGGTGAACCCAGGGAGCTCAGTGCCATGAAATACTGATAATTCACCAATTTGGTGTACGTTGGACAGATTTTAGATGAAGAAAGAAGGATTTTCAGCCAGGGGAATACAGTCTCTCCCACAGGGTCTCCTGCCTTCCCTTGAAGCAGCTGGTGCTGGCCCCTCGTGTGAGGGATTAATGGGGCATGGTAACAGTTGCCATGGTTATTCCTAATGAGCTCTTAAGCCCTTTGAAGGGACAAGGGTTAGAAACTGCTTTTCTCCCCTTCCTAGTGCCTACACCTAAATTTTAAATTGCATAAGCATCACAGTAACTCCCAGGAAGCTCCACACCTTCAATGCACTGGGGCAATATTCAACAGCTTCTCTAATTTTGTTGTAAATGATCTCAGAACACATAAAAGGCACATTATTGTCTCTCCCCACCCCAAACCCAGGTAATGTCAAGATGCCTTTTTAAATGAAGGTTCTTTATTAGCAAAACTGTAGATTTTTAAAGAGGTAACTCAGTGCACTTGGCAATCAATTGGGGACCCTTTTGAGTCTAAAAGGAGACAAAGCAAACTCTGATTTCATACATTTCACATTCTGGTCTTTGTGAAATAGCAAATAAGGATGAAGTGAGAAAGTGAATTATGTTGACTGGTGCATGTGAACATGATATTAAAGAACACAGGAAACTCATCAAAGCCAAAGTGAAGCTTATTAAGGGATCACAATAGGCTGATGCTCCACTAGCACTCTTCTGGCAAGGTTGTGTAATTAACTCCATTTTACTGAAAAAAAACCCCAACAATTTCTGACTTTGAGCTAACACGGAATTTTCTAGCAAATGATAAAACCAAGTGAAAATGAAATTATATACAAAATAATGGAGATATTTAGATAGATATGGAAGAATCAGTAAGATTATATGAAAAATCTGTCTTTCATTCTGGTCAGATAAATTTGCATAATTCATGGCAGTTCGGGGAGCAGAAAGAAGAACTGCTTCCTAGGGATTATTAAATGATGCGGGATGACAAATTCTTGGGACATGCATATTCTTGGGAAAGTCAATACAAGACAATTCAAAGACAAAACAATCCTTGAAGTGACTGCCTGTGCACTTTGCTGTGTGAGCTGAAGTACCTGAAGGTAAGTGAATGAATAAGTGCTTGTAAGTGTTCCTGACAGTTTTAAAATTTTTTTAAAAATGTCTCACATGACAAAAGATGGTCAAAACTGCAATCTCAGAAGAAAAGTTGGTAAACTGCTCCAGGTCCATGTTGAAGAGAGCCCAGGCAGCTTTTCTTGTATCCCAGAGTTTCTAATCCAGGGGAATATCACCTTGTGACACCACCTGTGCTTGGGCAGCTATCATCAAATGCTCTTGCCACACCATGGTAACCAGCACATTTTACTAGGGGAATTTCCTGACACTGAGTTATTACACTTTTAAGGCAGTTTTTAGAATGGTTCTGCAGAAATAACATCCTTGTCTCCTCCCTTACCATCTGAACAGTGTAATTAGAATTTAACAGCTGTTGGCTGACTGCTTTACAAAGGCAAGTAAAGCCGGGTGTTTTTACATCCTGCTGGCCACAATGCACATTTACTCTGTAGAATGTAGCCAGTGGGTTTGATAATTTGATTTCTAGTATTTATCTAATGACTGGCAGGTTGTTTTTTTACTAGAAAATGTACAATACAACATCAAGCTATTAACACAATCCCTGGCTCAGCCTAGAAAGCTCCTGCTCCACAGCCCAGTTAGACCAGGAGCTGGAAGGGCTCCCTGATGTTACCCAGTGCATGCTCCTGTGATATAATCTGTAGCAATCCATACAGACAGTGCACTGAAAGAGCTGCCTAGATCAGGGCTGTTGCCAGCACCATGCAGCCCTGCACCAATCCAGATTTTGTTAAGCTTCCTTTCTGATGATCCAAGAAAGATACAGGAGAAAGAAAACCAAAAATTCTCACAAATCTGAGTCAAACCAGGGAGAAAGGAGGAATTCCTCTCCTCAGATCACACTGTTCAGTGAGTCAGTTCAATTTTGAATAGGATGAAGAAAGAAAGCATCTGAAATTGTCAGGCCCAAGAAACGCTGGGGTTAATAGTGATTGAGGATTTGGGAATGTAAACCAGTCGTTACAATGCACACATTGCCCTGGCAAAGAATACTTTAATCTCCTTTTAATGTCTCACTCTGAAGACACCTACAAGTTTCAGTGACAAAGTTCAATGATTTTATCACCAGGAACTGTCTGGATTGGTTTTGCCATCCTTTTACCTGCTTATCAGTCATCATTTCATAACCACACATGCTCTTGGCATGCTTCAGTCCTCTAGAAAGCTGGATCTGAGCTTCATTTCTGAGCTGGCTCAAGACCTCTTTTTATTGTCCTGCTTATAATCTGGGCTCAATGTATAGTTATTAATCTTTTGTTTGCTGTTTTCCTTCAGATTGAGTGCTCATGTCCTCTTTAGACATCCTGACAGTCCATCCATGCACACTTGAGAGTTTCATCTCTTCTGATCATTGCATTCTCAGTTCTCTGCTCCAAGTGAAGGTTTGCCAAATGCAGTATGTGGTGGCACAAAAGTTTTGGTGTCTGTATTGAAGAGAACTCAAATGTCTTACTACCTTATTGATATTTCTCACAATTGCCTTTCCCCCAACCCCCATGGCAGCCATCCTAATCATCTGTTACAACTGTTGGTTTTTTCAATCTCTTTTTCTTACCTTTATAGTTTAGGACCAGCAAAATCATTGTTCAATCAATAATAAGCAATATCCTCAAGAATAAATTTGATCCAAATTCTCCTGCCTCTATCAGCAAAACAGACCCTACTACTGGACATCCAGTGCCCAGCCAAATGGCATCTGGGTGACCTGAGACACTGCCTATCAGTCACCTAACAGTTCCATTACAGTCTTTTGTTTGCATGACTTCTTCTCCCCACACAGGTTTTTTTCATGAAAAGTAAAACTTACCTACTGCACTCACCAGCTGAGTGAGTCTTGGCTACTCAGGCATGTCTGTTTTCTTTGAATGACTGTTGAAAATACTGTTATTTCTGGATGCCTATGGTTGGCAGATAGATGGAAAAAAACGTCACTGTGGGACACACAGGGACACACATGAACACTTTCTCTGAGAAGGCTAAAAACTATTTATTAAAACATCTGACTCCACATTTATAGTATTTCCACACAGACCAGGGATTGGAGAAGAAGGCTGACACCTCTCCCATCCCATTGGTCAAGACAACTGTCCATCAGTTGTTTTCCACACCAAGAGAAAGTATGAAAACCACCTTGTCTTATCAAACAGATTTCTGATAACAACACCCGTGTGTGTGAGAAAGAAACTAAGGACAGTGAAAGCAGCAAGTTAGAAAGTGCCTCAGAAAAACCTGAGGAATCAGGGCGACAAAAAAACACAGTCTTTGTGAAGGAGGAAAGGCATCTTTGGATAGCTGTGAGCAAGCATCCTCAAGGCCTGTCTTTAACACAGACAAAGAGCCAGCCCACATCTTCTGCAGCTGAGCCTAGAATTTGAAACTGGATGGAGTGAGAAAGCCAAGCTTGGTTGTATCAGCAATGGTGCTGTGCCCATTATGGGCTTCCCTTGCCTATATGTGGATTTATCAGCTCTCATGTAGGAAGTGTCTTCTGATGCCATTAAGACAAGGCATCCCTGTGTCTGGACTTGATTAAAAATGGCCTTTTTGTAGATCATTAATCCACAGTCACAGAACACCTCTTCAGCCTTGTACAGCACACCAAGGTGTGAGCCTGGAAAAGAGAGGAAGCAAAAGGCACATAATCATTAAAAAGGAGCTCTTCAGCACATAACCTGTCTGCTCCTATTTGGCCCAGACATGAGGGACAAGTCAAAATCCAATCCACTCAAACTAGCAGCTTCTATTTCTGATTGTTTTCTCTTTGCAGCCTACAGCACAATCTCTGGGAGCTTTCTGTAGAGATTTGTGGACTCTGCCCCTCAAAGTACACTGGCAAGGGTGGGCACATCTCTGTATATCTACAATGCCAGAAAGCAGGTTGTCTTTTAAACTTTCTTTTCTCATAGATAAATAAGTAAATATTTAAATAGAAATATTTTCTCAATTTTAAAACTGCCTAAATGGAGGGAAAAACCCCAAAGAACAAAAAGCCCCATGTTTTTCCTTACACATGTCCAGCAGTGCAGCCACCTGCCTGCTGCAGCTCCCTGAAGTGACTCTGCTGGTGTCAGGAGGCATCCAGAGACCAGAGCCATGACCTCCTCATGGTGCCCGGGCTGGGACTGCCAAAAAGGGACAGTTTGTGCAGGCAGCACTGCACTGTGCCAGCAGGGGCTCTGTCAGTCACTGCTCACTGCACTCGTGAATTTATTTCACAAATGATGCCAACAAAGGCTAGGAGGGTCAGACTCAATCTCAAATGCAAAATAAACTTGGTCACAATTTTCCTGTATGGAATTAAACTGCATTGTCCACCCACTGGGTTAGCCATTCTGCTGTAACTGGATTCATTTTAATAGTTTTTCAGAACTCTTTTTCATCTCTTGTACATCACTTTATTTAGCTGAGACTACCAATTTCTCAAGTGTTTTTAAATGTAACTGCATTTTTCTTTGTGGTTTTGTCATTGTCCTATTCTTCCTTTCTGCTTCATCCCACTTGTTCTGTTTTATCGTGCTGAATAAAATATTGTTCCCCCTCTTGTCTACAATAGCTATTACTTCTCAAGAAAGTTCACTAACTCTTAAATTCCCCACTTTCTCTATGGAAAAAAGGTAATCAGATGATTTGTGTCTAGCCACAGAAGTTGCACACTTTGCCTAAGCCATCTTTGCATTATCCTGATGCTTCCAGGGCTGCTCCCTACAATGACATTCTCTGTTTTGGCATTGCTCAGGTTGACTGATCATGTTGTCTTGTTTGTCATTAACAGACTCTGTCAAGTCTTGTTTAAAAACAAGTATAAAATATAAATGCACCTTTGTCAGGTTTGCTGCTTTTGCAGAAATTCCCCCGAGCTAATAAAGTCCTTTTTTCACACCCAAGATGAAAGAAAAAGCTGAAACTCTTTGGGTCTCATTCTCAAGGTTGTTTATTTTACCTTATCTATAACATTCTGTCTCTGACCTGCTGAGCTCCTTCCAGCAGGACAGTCAAAGGCCTTCTCCCCTCTGAGAGGCAGTGTTTATATTTTATACTAAAAACTACATTTACATTATTTACAATTACTTTCCAATCCCTATCCCCTGTGTTACACAGTTGGTCTCTGCTCTAAACCAATCACCCGTGCCACCATCACAGCAGAAATGGAGAAGGTGAAGAAGAAGGAAGAAACCCAAAAAGCCACGAGGTTCCTCCATCTTGGCCTCACCCACCCCCCCTGTCTAAAACCCAAAATCTACTTTTACACCCTGTGGCAAACTTATTATTGCCCTATTTAAACTCTTGTGACCTGTAATTCTTCTTTGAAGGTTGGCAATGGTTCCCATGGGCTAAAATCCAAACCACAGGTGTTTTGGGCTCTGTGCCAAGGTCTCTGAGCCCCCTGCCTGGGTCCCTGAGCCTCCAGGGCAGCCAGAGACAAGCCCTGGTTCCCACAAACCTTGGTCTTCAAATGAATCTTGGGTGTTTTAGGCCTATCTTGTGGTCTTGCAAGCATCAGAAAAATCTGCACCAACACGGAGAAGTGCCTGTTGATTCCTTCATGCACATCTCCACAGTCACGAGTCAAGGTGAAGCCTGTTGCCTGCAGCTGTGCAAAGGCTCCCTGTGCCATGTGCTGCATGGGAATGACCTCAGCAGCTGAATGGAGCCACTGGACCGGTTATGGATGCAGTCTGACAGCCACAGAACAAACAGGACTCATTTAAGAACATTCTCTACCTTCTTTTTTAATAACAGGTTTTTCCAAAGTCGGTAAAGTAGGACTGAAGGGAGAACAAAGAGTTCTCCAGTGAGCTCTGCACAGTGTTCTCACACACCCCTTGCTGTGCTGCAGGAGCATGTTTGAAACAAGAGCCCCACAGCAATTCCTTCTCTGTGATGTCCCAGCTCTCGCACTGTAATCACCTCCAGCAGCAGATGTGGACATGCCAATACTAATAGCAATTAACTAACTAACAATAATAACAATTAATAAACTAACAATAATAACAATTAATTAACTAACTAACAATACAGCATTACAACATTACAATATTACAACAGCAAATCCATTACTAAGGAATGAATTGTTCTGTGTCCTGAATTTAAAACCAAAATCTTTACAAATACTAAATGTTGGTGTGCTGCAGAGACCATCGTCCACGATTATGATAATGATGGGCCTGAGATGAGAACAGGGTTCTGAAAATAAGGAGATTTGTGTCCAATTTGACCATCAAAGCTTGGTTGTGCATCTTCACATATAACAGTGTTCAACTTTCACACTCAGTTTGTTTAACAATCAGCTAAGAAATTAATTCCTGTTATGTTTTTGCTTTTCCACCTTGCAGTAAATCAATTATCACTTTGATACAACTTTTTGACAAAGTAGACAGTAGAAATTACAATATATCAGTGCAAACTTTGAATATTAGAGCTTTTTTTGTAAACTATTTTGGTATTATAAAATCTTAACTCCACCAATGCCATTGACAACAAAGAAATAATCTTGATTATATAAGGGGAACTGAGCCTTTGTTTCAGATGAAGCTATTAAAGTATGCAAATAGCAAAGTAATTTTTGAATGTGAAATACACAAGTCCTCATACTAGGTTTGATTTTGATTTTAGTAGACTGGTACAGGATTGCAGCGACATCCCACATTGGAAACAATGGAATGCATTCACTTCAGTAGCATGGCTGTGCTTGGATGTGAAAACTGCTCCGTTTTTATATTTTGTTAATAGTGTCCCTATACAATTCATTATACTGTAATCCCACATGTGACTGGGAAAAGCTTCATTCAAATGGATTTGGCTTCTGTAACTGACATTTGACATTAACTCGGTGTGAATTGCAGGATTCTCCATCTCACGATTTGAGGTGTGGTATAAGTGCCTCATGATGGAAATTGCCACGTTTCTGGTCCTGGGCACTGATTTGTATTTCTGAGTCCAAGTTCTAATGATCAAGTTTGTAATGAGGTAATAGCTTATACATAGGGATATCATGCGCTTCAATTGCATTTTAGAATTTGAGGAGATGTTTTCTCAGTAGTAAGTCAGTGTATGACAAGAAAAGTTCATTCATTGGTTATTAGGTTCCAGTGAAGTATAAAATCTGTCATTTTAAAAACTTTCCCTTTTTTGGTTTGCTTTCTGAAGTGCCTTGAAGAGTAGGACAGCATCCTCTCTGACTAGGCCAGAATGGAGCTGAAGTAGATTAGCCCAGTTTTTAAACATGAGCTGTTAAGTTTAGCCAAAACACCTGTTGGTTTTAGCCCTCCTCTTAGCCTGAGTTAGGGAACCCTTGATAGGGAATCCCAGATGGGACTATAGGGAAACCAACCCAGTGAAGGTGTAAAATCTTTCTGCAGAGGAACATTCTCCTCTTTCTAGCAGTCCCATGGGTAGGGGAACACATAAGGAAACACTTCAGCTGACTTTAAGGCACCATGAATTTGGGGGGCAGCAGCTGCAAGGACTGCAGTGGAGCTGTCTTAGTTTGGAGACAGTGTGTGCCTGCTAGGAAAAGCAGGAGTCTTTCCCTTGCAATGGAGAAAGTAAACTTCCTCTCTCCAAATTGCTATAATTTTGGAATTAAAGGGGCTCCCAGGCAAAGAATTTGTATAAGAATAACAGTTCTTTACTAACGAGTCTATCAAGATAAACACAATAACAATAACTATGGTATTAGCACCAAACAGAGTTAGGATACAGGCACAGTTTCTCCCATGCTGGCACCTTTCCGGGGCGAGCAGGAGTCCCGAGGGATGAGATGGATCCCAAGCTCAGCAGCAGGGGTTGGAGCTGTAGGAACCGTCCCGGCAGGCAGCAGAAACGGCGTGGAGAAAGCCAGAGCAA
This sequence comes from Thryothorus ludovicianus, assembly GCA_013397245.1. Taxonomy (NCBI): domain Eukaryota; kingdom Metazoa; phylum Chordata; class Aves; order Passeriformes; family Certhiidae; genus Thryothorus; species Thryothorus ludovicianus. Next base: position 229,755 of record VZTB01010489.1, read on the forward strand.
AACCGAAGCAGCCGTGGGTGCAGGCGATGGGGGAACAGCTCCCGGCAGGGCAGGGACAGAGAGCAGGCTCTGAATTCCCGGGGGAGCCACGAAAGTCACTGCGAGCTCAGCTCCAGGTGAGGCCTGGGGAGATCTCCCCGCAGTCACAGCCTGAACCCCTCAGTTCTTTCCCAGCCCCCAGGAGAGAGCTGCAGTCGGTGCCACCCTCTCCTTCACAGTTCCCTCCTTTGTCTCTTCCAAACACCTTTAAGTCCCCACAAGCACCCAGCAATCGGCTTCCCAGCAACTCTTTTGGGAAAAAATTCTATAAGAGAGCAACCCAACCCCCAGCAGGAGCCCTGCCTGCCCACACTGCTGGGTGCTCCCCAGCTGGAGCAAGGCTCTGGCACCACAGGCTCAGAGATTCAGCACTCCATGGTTCTGCGGCTTTCCATCCACTGAGCTCTGTGCCTGGCCAAGGAGTGCCACTACTCCAAAGCTGGCTTGAATTTGCCTTCACAGGCTGCCACTACAATGCTGGTGTACCCTGGGGCTGCCCCAAGGCTTCCTTGCACTGTATTCACTTAAAAAAGACCAAGAATCCCCTCACTGCATGAGAGAATCAGTCTGGTAATGAAGCACAGCTTCCTCCAGTGTTAAATGAAGGCAGCAAAAGCTGCTGGCATTGTTACCAACAGCTGGTTGGTAATGCACAGCAGGAGAGCAGGGCTGGGGAAACAAAATAATAACTGGAAATTACCCGTATCAATAAAAGGAATGAAATGTGTCTGGACAGGCTTTTTAGACCCGCTAGAAAGACATCCCAATGCTCACTTAATTGTCTATCCAGACCCAAAGAAACCATGAGCCTCACAGCATTTCTATAAATGCCTATGGAAGGCATATCCCATGGCTCAGCTTTTTTGGCAAGGTAAGATTTCTTTCATCTTTATGTTTTGTTCTAACTATTCCATTTTCCCTTTGCTTTCCTCTAAGGAACAGCAATTAGCTGATATTACTTAGGATTACTAATTCCTGCTTTCTTTTTATGTCCTTTAACCATTCTCTTTTAAGAAATTTAAGGATTTGTTTTGTTTTTTGTTTGTTTGGTTTTGTTTTTTTTTTTTCTATTCACTGGCTTAAACTACTTGTTAATTTTTTTTTGTATTGTGAAGTTACACAACAGAAGTATTGAATTCCAGAGTTCTTCTACTGCTAATGAAGTATGACATGTTACAAGTGGATAGAACATGGCTCATTATGGTAATGAGTACTATATTGTAGGGGGGTTCTGTGCAAAAAAGGCTCATGTGATCATTTTGATTTTGTCTGCTTGTTTGCTTCTCCCCATTCACATGCTAATTTTAAATTTGTTGGCTACTAACAGATAGGAAGAAATCCCAAGGATATTCCAGACACATCATTTTCAAGAAATTTTACGCTTAGGAAATGAGGTAGTCGAGGATTTTCCTCCCAAGAGCTGCACTTAGTAAAGGACTGTAGTGAAGCTCATACCAATTAAATACCAGATAATCCACAAAGATGGGAAAGATTTCTGCCATCTTTGGTTAAGCTGCCCTCTTGACAAATTGCTATAGCTGTTTATATCAAAGGAATTTTATCCAAGCACTCTTCATATTAATCCTTCACCCCCCAGTTCTACATTCCAATGATAGTGTGCAAAGTGAGCTGTCCTTTCTCCTTCCCTTTTAATTGATTACAATTAAACCAAAAGAATTTCTGATTGCTTATCAGAAACTTCTATTTATTGGCCTCATCTGTAAAACTTTGTTTACTGAAGTCTCTTTAATTGACTTAGTACAAGAGACTTCTGCAACCCCTGATTATTAAAATCCCTGCTTTGTTCTCAGTACTGTGGCCAGGTACATTAGTTTTCTTCCTGAAGCAAACTCAGCCAGCCACTGAACACTCTCTCCTGAAAACAAACCCCAGCTTCCGCTGCCTTCAGTAGCAGCAATGAGCAGCTCAAAACAGCTCAAGTGTGAACTAAAGCCGGAAAATTAATTGACACAGAGGAGTAATGGGAAACTCAATCTGAAAATGAAGTGTTTTTAATTAAGAGACACTCTCCAGAATTATACAGAAAGACACTCTTTCCCATTTAAAATTTGGCTCTTCCTTCCTCGCCAAGTGCAAATCACCGGGTCTATAATTAGCCCTGTTAGTGGAAGGAATGGCTGCGTCTGGCTGGAGTCAGGCCTGGGACTGTGACAGGGAGGGCAGCTGGTGTGCTGAAACAGATCCTGGCTAGTTTGCTACTTAGTACCCAATTTGTTACAAATGTTTCTGTTATAATCTGTTAATGTTATCATCTTTGTTAAAAAGTAAAACAAAGTAAGGAGAAAAGGTGCCTGGAATGCCATAGCTGAGAGCAGCAGCATTGACTCCCTAGCACAGTGATTGTCAGTTCACTGTGAATGAGCCCAGCTCCAATGCCATGCCAAGACTTAATCCAACATTTTATGTAATGATTATTTAATGACAATTGCATAAATGCTCACCGGTGAGGAAGTCAGTACCCAGATGTTGTCTCTCTACCCTTTTTCTAATTTTAAAGCAAGGTATATCTCTCACTCTCTTTCTGTAAGACATTGGTAACACTTTACTCTGCAGCAGGGAGCCCAAAAGCAGATCAGAAATGTGATGGAGGGCAGGAAACTGGCTCTGGTCAGCAAATGCAAAGAGTGTCATTAGGAGCCAGAGGAGAGGCAAGGGCTGGGATATTCTGTGGTAGAGATCCAGCACCATGTCACAGGCCTGGATGCTCAGGTGTCTGCTGAGGAATTTGGGTGTCTCCAGAACACCTGCTGAATATGGGCACATTCAATCCAGAAAGGAGTGTGTCTCAGGTATCAAAAGCTGTGGAAATATTTTCTGCTGTCTCATTGCCTTTAAAAGAGCTTTCCAATGTTCTGTCCATGCTATACCTGGATGCAGGAATGTACTTTCTCACCAAGGAATCAAATCCAGCAACTTACAGGCAGAAAACGAACTCAGGGATCTTTCTGGGAGATTGACAAATTGAACTGGCTCACTGAGGGGCCAATAAAGTGGTAAAATGGGAAAAGGAACTGTCAAGACCAAATAGCCACAAGTACTTGGAAGTGGTGCCAGCCCCTTGGCGAAAGTGAAATGTTAGATAAGCTCAGAAATGCTGTGAAAGCTGTCTTTGGCATCAATGTCTGCATGCCTTTGAATGGTGAAGCCCAACCTGATAGAATCACTTTCTTTCAGGGAAGAAGAGGATGTATAAATCCAGCCCAGTAGGCAGGAACGTGGATGCACTTTCCAGCCAGGCATCTCTTATTAGCTCTCTTATGCTAATCTAATGACATGCAAATTTCTTTTTAAGTGCCTAACTCAGTAATTTGATGTTCCTCTTGGTCTCGGATCCTTGCTCCAGCTCAAAATATGTTCTTTGATCCTGTTTGGGTTTGGCTTTTGTGCTCCCACAGCTGTGATGTAATCCAACCAAAAACTTCTTTCATGGGATATTTTCAGGCAAATTGGTTTCTTAACCTAACAGTACAGTTGCATAATCACTGAATTTTAACTCAGTGGAGGTGGTAGGACTGTTCCTTTTGGTGGATGCGTAAGGACTTTGATCACCTTAGGCAGACCATGAAATCACAAACTATCACTCTCTGAGTTAAGCAGGAAGCTTTAAACCCCTTTTCACCACTCTGAATTCAATTTCAAGCTCTCTTCATTCAGCCTTCTGCGAGGCTGACTGCAGAAAATGAGTTGCTAATACACACTAAACAGCAGGATCTCAGACCTGGAGTGCTCTGAGCTGTTTGCCTCTAAAATCATGCTCATGGCCTTGGGGATAAGCACATGGAGGAACAGCAGAGAGACACACCCCTTTCATTTCTTCTGAAAGAACAATTCAGGGCTCCTTCACGTGGCACTTTTCAAGATATTTGGAAGATAAAATTACACTGCATTTGAGAACAGAGACTGAATTTAATAAGAATAGTTAGAAAGCAGTAAAATTAGGGACAGAAGGAAAAAATACATTCCCCAGGTGTTGTTAGCAAAGGTTTTCTGTCTGATGACAAGCAGGTACTTGTGCAAAGGACTTTTGAACACATTTCAGGAACTTGCTGCTTGAGTTGAAGCTCTTTATCATGTTTTTTACATTCCTTTACATTTTAATCAAAGCATTTTCAAAACTGTATGATATTGCTCTCTATTTGTTACAGTTTGTTCCTACAGTCTCCAATGTTTTTAGAAAAATATGTCCATTTATTTACTGGTAATGAGGAAAGTGGTTTTTTTCCTTTCCTCCTCCTTTGCCTGTACAGAGAGTGAGAGTGACGACTTTTGCTCATTAGTAAAAAAATCCTTTCCGGATCTTTGCAAGAATCAATGACTGTCAGCGTCACTGTAAATGGTGAGTAATTAGACCTAGGAAATGAAGAATTAGTCGTGGGCTCCAGCTGTAAAGTATTGATTTTTATTTTTTTTTAATAGTATACAGTTCCGTCAATGCTGTGGAGTATCTTGGAACGAGCAACTTCTACAAGTGGACAGGGAAGCACAGTTATTCAAAAAGAGGAGCCTTATATCCTTAGCAAATTCAAGTAAGCAGTCCTCAGGTAGGTCTCTAATTATTATTTTTCCATATTGAAAGACTTGATTTTTTTTTTCCCCTTTAAAAAGGTAGATACTGTCAATACGTCACTAGTTAACAGAACTGACTGAATTGCTTCAGTTCAGCAAAAATTCTGCTTTTTATGTATGCTGGGAAAAGGTTCGGCATTCGGGTGTGTGGCTAGAAAGCTACTGACCTAAGCGTGAGAAGCAGCGGGATTCCATCAAAAATCCCACAAAGGGCAGCATTTTCCCGGCGAGGCCGCACGAGGGAGCCGGGCAGCGCTCGGAGCTGGGCCCCGGCTCGCCAGGGCAGAGCCGCCTCGGGACAGCGCCAGGGATGCCTCGAGTTTCAGCTTTCATATTTTCCAGACTCTGTACTGCATTAGTGTGTGACTCTGAGCTCCACAGAAAGTGTCAGCGAGTTCTCCTCACAGCTCAGTCAGACAGAACAATCCTTTTCCAGCCCCACAACCAAGGACACCGTCACAGCTTCAGGCCCAGAAAGTGCAAAGGACAGAAAACTGAGGAGAGAAATCTGGGAGGATGGGACTGCATAACCTGGAGCTGGAATTGGACAATTAACCCCAGAACGGAAATGGACCAAAACTTATAAAAGTGTGAAAACTCCTGACCCAGGGTCCATCTTGGGTGGAGCCTTGGCCAGGCTCCTGTACTGCCCAAGGTGTGTCCTGTGAGGGCCTTTTAATAAATCCCTGCTTTATTCCTTTAACTCTGTCCAGCCTCTGTTCTAAGTTGGCTCTTCAGGCATCACCAGTGTGGGACCTGGTGTGTGAGGCACATACAGAAAGGGCTCGCTGAATATGGGAATGATTTGTTCTTGCCACACTCCAAGAGTTAAAACTGAACACACACTCACACACACACACACGAAATAAACAAAGCTGGGAGAAAAACCATGACCATTTAAATGCTTTTCTGATGAGCTTTGTGTTCTTAGAATCATTTGTAAAATGGTTGTGCTATATTATAAAATAGCAGCAGGAGTAAAACATGTATATGCAAACACAAATGGTGCATATTTTATATGCACACACAAAGAAGTCATGTATACTTACCATACAAAGTGACCTTAAAAATAAACATGTAAACCCATAAAATTTTGCAATAACTTTATTTTGTTTTGTTCCTTAGTAGATGAGCCATTGAGTCAATGGCAATATTCACTCCTTTAGAAGCCATGTGCCTGTGCTCTTGTATGGAGGTGTATGGAATAATTTTTATCTACACACAGTTTTTCTTGTGTCAATTTTCTGGAAGTTGCAGAATTTGGACTGAACTTGTTGAGGGTACATAACCACATTTTGAGTAACATTGCTTACACTGGTTTTTTGGTGCACTAAATATAAAGCTGTAAGTGCTAAAAGGTGGTATGAACAGAACTTAAAAATTATTCCCATAAGCTTGACTGAAGCAATTGATTAGTATCCCTTTAAAATAAGCAGAACTCAAGGAATGCCTCTGACAGTTACCAAGATGGGAAAGGAACTGGCTATTTGTGGCTGTGGTGGTTACTCTCCAGCCAGGACTGGCATGCCCTGCTGCAGTGGGGAATGTGTGTCCTGCAAACTCATTCAGGTCTAGCACAGGGCCATGGTTTGCCATCCTTCTCATATTTGCAACTTGATGAGGTGGGGACAGCGTGGATCTCAAAGTTCTGCTTTGTTTGAAGTGTCTTACTTTGAGTCCATGATAAGAGACCACAGCCCGTAGCACACAGCCAGGGACTAATATTTTTGGCATGCAACACAAAAAACAACATCCCATGGAAACCAAGGCTATGATTCTACATCTCTTTAACCCTAAACCAGAGAGAACTTACAAAAAGAGGATGAAATTCTGGATGTGAAGGCCTACCAACAATGAGTCGACCAAACTATACAAAGACTATCTAATTAGGATTAGGTAATTAAAATTAGACTCCTCAGAGGAGCACAAACTAAGAATGGTATCCTGGTAAGCTGACTTGTACATTGCAACAAATCCAGTTGCAGAATCTGGTCCTAATGCTTCCGCTGCCCACCCCCTCTCTTCAGCAGTTAAATACTCCACAGTCCTTTACTCCACAGGCTGTTTCTGTAACAGTCAGAGCATAAATATCTGTGTACCTAATGGACTTATCCTTAACACCGCAGCGAGGGAGGGAAGCGGCATTAACCTCATTTTGCAGATAAACAGTGGAAGCCCTGATGGCTCTGTCCTGTGTTTCATCCTATGGAGCAACTGCCTGTATGCAGGGAGCGTAAAATGCTGCCAGGCTGAATGTGGCATTTGGCACATTCTCTGCTCCTTCTTTGCAAAGCCACATACCATAGTGGAGACACAGGAAGCTCAGAATACAGATAAAGTCACATTAATTTCTCAGCCTGATTGTTGTGCTTAGCCTTGGAAGATGTGGTGACTGGACCAGAGCTGAAGTGTTAGCAATGGGTTATTGAGTTATCTCACTGAACTCTAGCAATGCAGAGCTCAGTGTAAGATGGGTGGTGAAGGGGCCTGAGGGAAAACCTGTGTGACCGATGTACAAGAATTTTTAAAATTCTTTGTTACTGTAAGATGGGAAATGTCAACGGTCTCTGAATGTTTTGCTTGAACAGAAGGGGGAAATATTCTTTCAAAAAACATGAAAAACTTCTTTAAACAGCTGGAATGGAAAGCAATGGCATGTTAATGCATTACCGTATGCGGAACTACTTTTCCCGAGAACAGTATGTACGTTTAAGAGCTCGGAAATTCTTAGTTTAATAATTGTTGCAGTTATTGAGACTGATGCTGCCGGCCGGTGCGAAAGAAAGCTGCGGCCCTACGCTCTCCTGCGCTGCCCTTTGCTTTGTGACCCGGCGCCTCCTCAACAATCCGCGGGGGCACTTTCGAAACTTCAGGGCGTGCACCCAGCGCGGGCGGCAGCACCAGGAAACGGGATGGGTGCGCTCCTGCTTATGTAAGCGAACCGAGCGGCGGCAGGGTGACCCCCGGCGGCTGCGGGGCCCGGGCCCGGGCGCGGTGCGGGGCCCTCCCGCCGCCCTCACGGCCCCGTGCCGGGCCGAGCTGCGCTGAGGGGCCCGGGAAAGGTGCGGGGCTCTCTTGCCGCCCTCACGGCCCCGTGCCGGGCCGAGCTGCGCTGAGGGGCCCGGGAAAGGTGCGGGGCTCTCTTGCCGCCCTCACGGCCCCGTGCCGGGCCGAGCTGCGCTGAGGGGCCCGGGAAAGGTGCGGGGCTCTCTTGCCGCCCTCACGGCCCCGTGCCGGGCCGAGCTGCGCTGAGGGGCCCGGGAAAGGTGCGGGGCTCTCTTGCCGCCCTCACGGCCCCGTGCCGGGCCGAGCTGCGCTGAGGGGCCCGGGAAAGGTGCGGGGCTCTCTTGCCGCCCTCACGGCCCCGTGCCGGGCCGAGCTGCGCTGAGGGGCCCGGGAAAGGTGCGGGGCTCTCTTGCCGCCCTCACGGCCCCGTGCCGGGCCGAGCTGCGCTGAGGGGCCCGGGAAAGGTGCGGGGCTCTCTTGCCGCCCTCACGGCCCCGTGCCGGGCCGAGCTGCGCTGAGGGGCCCGGGAAAGGTGCGGGGCTCTCTTGCCGCCCTCACGGCCCCGTGCCGGGCCGAGCTGCGCTGAGGGGCCCGGGAAAGGTGCGGGGCTCTCTTGCCGCCCTCACGGCCCCGTGCCGGGCCGAGCTGCGCTGAGGGGCCCGGGAAAGGTGCGGGGCTCTCTTGCCGCCCTCACGGCCCCGTGCCGGGCCGAGCTGCGCTGAGGGGCCCGGGAAAGGTGCGGGGCTCTCTTGCCGCCCTCACGGCCCCGTGCCGGGCCGAGCTGCGCTGAGGGGCCCGGGAAAGGTGCGGGGCTCTCTTGCCGCCCTCACGGCCCCGTGCCGGGCCGAGCTGCGCTGAGGGGCCCGGGAAAGGTGCGGGGCTCTCTTGCCGCCCTCACGGCCCCGTGCCGGGCCGAGCTGCGCTGAGGGGCCCGGGAAAGGTGCGGGGCTCTCTTGCCGCCCTCACGGCCCCGTGCCGGGCCGAGCTGCGCTGAGGGGCCCGGGAAAGGTGCGGGGCTCTCTTGCCGCCCTCACGGCCCCGTGCCGGGCCGAGCTGCGCTGAGGGGCCCGGGAAAGGTGCGGGGCTCTCTTGCCGCCCTCACGGCCCCGTGCCGGGCCGAGCTGCGCTGAGGGGCCCGGGAAAGGTGCGGGGCTCTCTTGCCGCCCTCACGGCCCCGTGCCGGGCCGAGCTGNCTGTGCGCGGGGGCAGCGCCGGGGCGCGGAGCGGGCGGGCAGCGAGCGAGGAACCGGCGGGAGCGCGCGTGTCCCGGGGCACGGAGCGGCACCGGCGGCCGAGCCGGGTCCCACGGGATGCTCCGCGGTGCGGACTGTGGGGTAGTGAGTGAGTAACAGAATCTCAGCGCCGCTGTGATGCATGAGCTACAGGTAGAGTAGGCAACAGGTCCGGTCCGTTTGGTTTTTGTGTTGCCTGTAGCTGTAGGGACACTCTGTCCCTTGAGACGGTGTGCTTGTTCTGCTGTTCACATTAGGTGCGTGCTATTACATGCGTGATTACAAAACGCTTTATGTAAGTACAGTTTCATGCAAATAGATGAGCAGCATGGTAACAATCAAGCTGGTGCTTTACATTGACTTTTCATAGCAGGGTAGGATAAGGGACAGCATTTCCTTGTGTACCATCGGAGCTTAAAAAAGCCTCCCTGGAGGTCAGTATGAGGTCTCAGGTACTTGGAAACTACAGTGCTTCACAAGTGTTCCTGTGAAAGAGTAAGTTGGCTGAGACAGTGCATTGATTCTGATTAAAGAGACAGAATTGTTAAGTATGGACAAGACTTTTGAGATCCTTAAGTCCAACTGTTTCATATGTCCAAGCTAAATCTACCCCCTTGCAATTTCAAACCATTGCCTCTCATCCTCTTACAACATGCCCTGATGATAAGAAGTCTTTCTCCATCTGCCTTGTAAGCTCACATCTTTCTTTTCCAAATGCGAGACTGAGATTTGTCTTGGACATCTGAGATTGAATAGGTCTCATGAGTAAAGGGAAAGAAGTGAAAGTTCTGTAATGATTCTAGTGGTAAGAGTCAAGTCAGAAGTAGACTAAAAACCTGATTAAGTATGGTGAGAAACCCTTCCAAGTTGCCAGTATTGTTCCAGCCAGTTTGATTGGTGTTAGGGAGAGTGCCCACATTGTTGCACTGTAACATCAAGTTCCTTCTTGCTCATGCTTGTACATGTTTGAGTTGTTTTGTGATCTTTCTGGTTTGCCTCTGTCTCTGAAACTTGCATTATTTCTGCAAAGTGAGGAAGTTTCACTGGAGGACTGGACTGTGTCCTAGCTCCATGCAAAGCTAGGTGCTAGTCTTGTGATGATGACACAGTCCTGATTCTGGACTGTGGAGGTTGCTTGCCTCACTAGTAACACATAGAGGAAAAGAGATGGCCTTTGGCATGGAGTAGAATAAAAAAAATGATACCCTTCAGGTTTTGGCCATTTCCAGTGTGTGTTTCAAGGTAGAAGAAAGGTATTTGTTGGGTGTCATAAATGTCAAACACTGCAGTGAAAGAGCATGGTCTGTCCTGTGAAGAAGTCCTTTGGCTTGGTGTAGTTCAGAAGGCAGAGGCATGGAAAGCAGGTTTTTGGTTTTTGTGCACTTGGTCAGATTTGGCAAGTTTTTTTGGTTTCATTTATAATTCAAAGACTGCATGGTTTCACTGGAATTTTTATTTGTCCATTGGTGGGACTTATTATAGACTTCCAAGATTTGTTTCAGAAAAAAAAAAAAGTTGGTGAAAATATCAGTAATCTTAATTTTTACAGTTTACTGTTATTCATTGTGGATTTCCACAGAGGCAGCATATTCTTGGCATAATACCTTCTCAGCTTTTTCTTCCTTCAGTCATAAGATTAAAGTATGTAACAACACAGTTTACTTGATAAACTTACTTGAGCCTCTCGCTGAACAGTGCACTCTTACAGTAATAAGCTTTTTTAGTAAACAGAGATGTTGATGGAGTTTAGTGTCAAAGTATGAGAATAGTGTGAAGTGGGAAAGTGATTGGCAGTTTAATTCTGGATGTTTCTTCTGCTTTAGACGTTTATTATGACCAGGAAGTGTTTGGCTTAGATACAGACTGTTAAATAGTTTTCTTTTTCCTGGGTTCTTGCCACACCCTTATTTCTCTAACATCTTTACAGTATTAAAATCTGCTTTACTGCAGAAAATCTTTTTTTCACCCCTCAAAGAATAAGGAAATGAGCAAGTTGGCATGGGATGAGGTATATTTGTTGTGGTTTAAAAGCAAGAAGATTACCAGTAGAGCGAGTAAATTATCACTAGTCTAGATCAGCTGTAGTGTTTTCCATAGGGTTGCCATGGTTGGCCTGTGTTGAACGTCATGTTCTCAGCAAGGCCTTGTGTAATAACTGCCATGAGTGTCCTACAGACAATGGATTATAACATTACCACATCATAATTACTAGTTCATCAGGTGTTTCTGAAAAGGAATTTTTGTCTCCAGTTTTGGTTGCATGGCCTGGAATTCCTCTACAAGGATGGTGGATTATTCAGATTTTTAACTGGATTGTCTTACTGCATTCATACTTTCCACATTCAGTTCTATCCCTGTAGTGCAAGTTTTAAACTGCTTAAATATTTATTATGTTAACTTAGCTTGTCGAGCACCAAACAGCAAAGGAGTCAATTAATATACCTGTATTATCCTTTGTGATTTTGTTGTGTTACTCAAAAGGGCTTTTACTTGTTCTTTTGGTTATGGATGAAGCTGGATACAGAAAGAGTTGGTCTCCAAAGTAATGCTGCCACTGTTTTGTGTCCTGGATGAAAAGTGTCAGTCCACTTTCCTGCTTTAACTGCTGTCTTAAAATTAACCCCTGCTGTTGGGTCACACTGGAACTTTGTTGGTTAGAGAAGAAGGCATTTTTTAAGTAGTGAGATGTTAATTTTGAGGAATCAAGGATTTTAGAAAAGTTAAGATTACAGTTAGAATAGATGATGTGTTATCTAAAAAGACAGATATGCTTTACGCAACAGAAGCTGGATCTCAGATAAGATATCCAGGATCTAATAACTCATTGCTTATCAATTTTATGGACAACAGCCAACTTTCCCATGGTAGGAAACAGATTGAACACAGGAAACTGCAAATTCTACCAAAGATTCATTTGTCACGAATACCCAGGTAAAAAGGTCAGAGTGAAGAGGACTTCCTTTACTTCATCATTTTAATTGATTCCTCATAAAAAGACCCCAACTCATTTCAGGAAACAAACCACACATGCTTAATTGCCTCCTTGCCAATTAGCATAGGAAGGGGAAATGACAAGGGGATGGATATGTATTTGTATTTTGTATATTCAACATTTTTGTCCATAAAAGCTTTGTAATCACCTGTGAAACTTTGCAGTGTGCATTAGGGAGAGATCCCAGCCACTGCCCAGCCACAATAAACATCCACTGTGTAACTGCAAACTGTTAGAGAGTCTGTGTGTGTTAATAGATGGACACTGATATTAGAGCAATGCTCATAATTCTTTGATTCAGTAGAATGGACTTTTTAAAAGTAAAACCAAACCTACATTAGCTTGGCTTGTAGAGCTCTGCCTTCTGACACTTAGTTTTGTTTGTGAGAGGATGAGGGTGTTTCTTTTTAGACTTCTTTCTGTAAAGTAAGTTTAAAGGACATGGGAAAAATCAAGGCATCAGTCAAAAGCACACTTGGCAGGGTGATAGTTCTGCTCTCTGCTGCTGGGTTTCTTCTGGCCCCAGGCTGTTTCTGTGGCAGAGCAGACCGGAGTGAGGAAGGGTGGGATGGTTTGAGTGTCTGTAAAGCGAGTGGGGATCTTTGCAGTGGCTGAGCACGTTCTGTCTGTGCTGCAGCCGTGCAGAGTAGGCAGGCACCGAACACATGGGGCTCCACATGCACGGGTGTCCATGCTGGGAGCTGATGCTCTGCTAAGTGGCTTAGCACATCCCCAGGCACGCCTGTGCAGCCTGCTCGTACTCATGGGCAGCCTTCTGTGCCTCTGCCTTGTGCTTCCAGGGTTACTTTCCAGTGTAGAGGGGCTCTTTATCTGAATGCCTGCACCACTGCAGAATGCTCTTTGCTTGGTCCTGTGTCCCTCTTGAGGAGTGTCCTGGGTTGATGCTGAATTGGATCCCCATTCGTCTGTTTAGCTCAGAAATCAGTTTTGTACCTTTCAAACTGGATCTGAGAGTGAAGGAGAAGCGGTGCAATGGCTGAGGTGGTTGTTTTCTAAACATAAAGATCAGAGTTTTCAGCTTTCCCTCACACACGGCCTGTGCTGGCTGCAGTGTGGATGGTGGCACAGAGCTCTCCTTTGCTTTTGGTCAGTTTTTGGCTGGCTGAGGCACAGAAGTTCTCTGCACTGTGGTTTTTTTCCTTTTCCTTGGCACTGTTTGACCCTGCTCTGGTTAAACACCCAAAGGGCCCCAGGAGCTCCCACCTGTGTCCCACCGGGCCTGGCCTGGGCCCGGCCTTTCCCAGCCCTGAGGGACCGACAGCAACTGAGCCGAGCTCCAGCCCCGGGAGAGACTTTCTGAATTTGGCATCTCTGCGGGCACACTGAGGGTTTGCTGTTCAGTGCTGTTCATTTGTTGTGCTGGGAGTGCTTTGCCTGTTAAATAAACAACTTTTTTCCACTTTCCTCCAAAAAATTTTTTTTTTTCCTGTCCCGAACCAACTGGACGAGGGGTGGTTCAGATTCATTTTCTAGAGGGACTCCATCCACTGTTTTTTTTTCCCAAATTTGCCCTAAACCAGGACAAGGGGTCACCAAGGGACACCAGCAATATGCTGAGTTTCATGTGAGTTCTCCAGGCAGTGGTTCTGGAGTGACTGTTTTTCCCTCTTAGCCACACGTGAAAGGCGCGTTATGAGAGTTTGTGTGTGTGAAAGCTTTTGTAAAGTCAAGAAGTTTCTGTACAGATGTTCTCAGCCACTGGTAATCTGCTGCTGAAGTAGTGTGTGGCAGCCTTAGAGGAGCCTTATGAGTTCTCTGATGTTTTTGTGGTAGCTGGATTTAGACAACTTTGCTTGTCGAACACAATCAGAAGTAAGACTAAATTTACCTTCCTCTGAGATGTTAATTTTGAGGAATTAAGGATTTTAGAAAAGTTAAGATTACAGTTAGAATAGATGCTGTGTTAGCTAAAAAGACAGATAAGCTTTACCCAACAGAAGCCAGATCTCAGATAAGATATCCAAGATCTAATAACTCATTGCTTGTCAATTTTATGGACAATATCCAACTTTCCCATAGTAGGAAACAGATTGAACACAGCAAACTGCAAATTCTACCAAGGATTTGTTTGTCACGAATACCCTGAAAAGGTAAAAAGGTCAGAGTGAAGAAGACTCAGTTTACTTAATCAGTTTGATTGATTCCTCATAAAAAGACCCCAACTCATTTCAGGAAACAAACCACACATGCTTAATTGCCTCCTTGCCAATTAGCATAGGAAGGGGAAATGACAAGGGTATGGATATGCATTTGTATTTTGTCTATTCAACATTTTTGTCCATAAAAGCTTTGTAATCACCTGTGAAACTTTGCAGTGTGCATTAGGGAGAGATCCCAGCCACTGCCCAGCCACAATAAACATACACTGTGTAACTGCAAACTGTTAGAGAGTGTTTGTGTGTTAATAGATGGACACTGATATTAGAGCAATGCTCATATTTCTTTAATTCACCCTAACATATATAACCATGGAATATGCTTTTCATTTTTCCTTTATCTTCTCCCAGTAGGAAGGAAAATTTTATTGAGGATGCTGAAGGAATAGTGACTCAACATGCTGTTTACATGAGTGGACTGAAATACACAGAAAGCATTTCTTGGGGCAGGAGGATGAGGAGATTGTGCAGATGGTGTGAGCAGACTGCAGAAGTGCAGTACAAGCAGTACCAGTGTTGATCCTGACAGGATTTGATGGTGGGAAAGAAACCTCATCTGTATGCCAAAATGTCTAGGAAAGACTTAAGTTCTGCTTCCACCTGGTTTTGAGCATACCATGCTAATTCTTAACACTTGTTTTTTCTTATAGGTAGAAAAGTTACAGATGGACAGAAATTTCCTTTTTTTTTTTTAAAGTAGAACTGACTTTTTAAAAGTAGAACCACAGCTACATTGCCTTTCTAACATTCTGTCCTGAAACAGAGGCACTTCACTGTTAAATAACACCTGCAATTGTAGTTGAAGCTTAGGGAGAAAAGATGAAGTGGTGAGGCTGTCTAGTACTTGTCTTTTTTCTTGGTTTCACTTCCTATCCTACTTATTCCTTGCAGCTTTTGTATCTTAGTACAGTTTTTGTGCTTGACCTTATTGCTTGTACTTCTATGTTTCTGCTTAGTTTCTTTAATTGTACTGAGACCTTCAGTGTATAAAGCACTTACTTGATTTCAATTACATCTCTGCCATGGTCCTCTTGTGACTTGAGCTCTTCTTTCTGTACTAACACATCCAGCTCCTAGGACAAGTACATGGTGTTTGTTGGGTTGCTGCACTTCTTGGAGTGGATTATTGATGCCATGGGGACAAGAACTTATTTGGCACGGTGCCTTCCAGAAGGAGATTTTGATTCTGACTGAAATATTGAACAGGGTGTGAACCGCAGCAATCTCTGAAGAGCAGCATTAGCCTGGAACTACAGTAAATGTGGTGAAAGTGTGTCCTTTTTCTTAAAGGACAGGAGTAGTAGATAGGCAAATATGCTGCTTAATGGAAGTGTCAACTGTGAAATACAAAGCTGTGTTTGGTGTCAGGTAAATACAGGCCATGTGTGTGTTTGTGATTGTGATATGAGTGGAGCCCGACCATGGGACAGTTATAAAGACAAATTCTAATGAATAACTGAGGAAAATAAAGCATGGAAGAAGGCCTTTGAATCTATCCGTTGTTTACAGTTAACTTTTATAAGTCTTAAGATGATTTAGGAGCATTTGAATTAGTTTTAAGATGTTGCTTTTTACAAGAACTTTTTGCTTGTAGGTAAACCTTAAAGATTTTTGTAATAATAATATTTTGAAGTATAATTTTAGAATATTACTTGCAGTAAGGATTTTTTTAAACTATAACCTTAGAATGTATAAAAAAAGGAGCCTGCTTATCTCTAAGTCTTACCCCAAACCTTGGAAAGCAGCTTGAGAAAGGAAGATGGACATCAACTCAATGATTAAGAGTTTTGACCAAGGGAATCTGGACATCACTATCAGAAGATTAATAATCCCTAAAATTAAAATCTGATCCCACATCTGAAAGCTGGACCCCACCAGCTGGGATACTCCTTTTGGGATGTACATCCTGAGATGACTAAATCACGATGGTGTATTAGACTGTGATGTAAAAATTGGGAATAGGAACTGCTGAGAAAGCTCCTGAGTACCCCTATAAATCCCTGTAAGCCTCAACTATGGGTGTGCAGCTGGAGGGAAAACTCCCCCACTGTACCCAGCACTGTTTGCTCATATTTTACCATATTAATTAATAAATTGGTTATTGCTTGAATATTGGCCTAGGCAAGCTTCTCATTTATGACATTAATAAATGCTAAAGCTGATGTATGGTATTGAGGTACTTTTAAATCTAGTTTCCCCTATAATAAAGGTGGGATATATGGTTGCATGGTGGGACGTGATAATTTTCCCCTCTTTTCTGTGACAACACTTGGCAATCTCAAATGTACAATTTTTGTCATTTTTTTTTCAAAAGGGGCAAGAGTTGTCATGCAAATATTAGAGTTCTGACTATTGACATTGTGCTTGTCTCTCCAGTTCCACATGGAAGACAATAGCATTTTCTGGTTACAAAGAAAATAAGGTGTTTTTTTAATTCACACTGCATACAAGTAATTTTACATACCTTTAAGAAGGCACCATTTTTAAGACTGGGAGCTGGAAAGAAGGATGTCTGGAAATTAGCATGAGGCATGTGAAGGAAATAGTGTTTAGTGGCTCAGCACAAGATGTCTCAGCACAGGCTTCTTTTTTTTATTTTTTATGACAAATACCCAGGCTGTAGGCAATTAAATTTGGCTCTGGGCCAAGTCTCTTATTCAAGGTGGAAGAATAAATTTGGGAGACAGTTGCTGTTTGTTCTTGGGGATGATCAGTTCAGATCTACTATGGAGTCTTGAGCACAGGTGGTGCTCAAGGAATATTGACCTGAAAGGGTAAAAAAAGCTTTATTTCTGGTGTGGCAGAAATGTGAATTTGATGGGGGTTTTTTATGTTTATAAAGGGAACAGAATTCAGTAGGTAGTTATTCTGTGCATTGCTCAAAGAACCAGTTTAGAAGTTAGGTTACAATAAAAAATATTTTATCAGTAAAACTTCTTGCTTTTCCTCTCATCTTGTATTTGTATTCTTTTTAATTGTTCTTTACCTGTGAAAGACATATTTTACATGGGTGGACTTGTACTGCATTATGAAATGGTCTTGATTTATCTTTTATAATAAATTTTTATATTGCTTATAAAACTTTGTATTCTTTTTTCTTTTTAATAGGAATGTATTGATGACTCTTTGAGATTTGGAAAGATCATGATTAGTACATTCATTGAGGTGAGTGTTTGATGCTGTACCCAAGAAAGTGATTTTTGATGTCAGGTCTTTCTTAATGACTCTGAACTTGGGAGGGTGGGAGGTGTCTCTGTGATTTTGTTATTGCTCTTTTTTGTACTTCCTTTGAAATGTAGTGTCAGAATGCCCAAAAATAGATCTTCAGAGTTTTACATTTCTAAAAACCTGTTGTACAAATCATGAGGTACATGGTAATGCTGTGACTTCTCTAAATCTTTATGAATTTGGAATTTAGTGTAGTGCAGTAGTATCAAGTGCTGCATCTGCGGTGTTTGCTGTTAATTAATAGCTTCCATTTTTTTGATTGCTCCTGCAGGTATTAAGGAACTTTTCAACTATGAGGAAAATTTTGAGGTCCAGAAAACCAAGTCCCTGCTGTTACTTAGATAATCAGGATGATAACTCAGGAAGAAAAGGGAAAATATTATGCTCCTAAACTTGAATTTAAAAAAGCAGATCATAGCTTCCAGCAGTATTTTTTGGTCAGTTGTGCTCAACTTTGAGAATGAAGAAAATTTGATTGTTATTGGAGCAAAAAAAGGAAACTTAATTAAAGGAGAACAGTGTAGGAATGTAATCTGTGATGTGAAGGAAGTTTATAATGTGATCTGTTGATGCCACAGTATTGGCCTCAGACAGAAAAGACAGCTGATCTGAGTGCTGTAATACTGCAATACAGATGGAATTGTAACTGAAATTTTGAGGGTTAGCACTACAATGTCTGTTTAGTCTAAATGATTGAGGGAAAAAAGCCCCAAACAAACCTGTTTTTCTATGGCTGGAAAATGTGATCTGGAAAGGTTCTAAAAGCTGACTCTCTTCTATGCTGCAGGTGTGACTTCAGTTCTCTGCAGAAAGTGAACCTGGTTCACCTCGGTTTGCCTCCTGTGTCACAGGTGTGTTCCTAAGCAGGGTTTTCACTCCTTTATACTATAGGAAATATAGGATTCTTTGCTTAGAATAGATGTGTATCAGTATGGAAGGAAATGAGGAAATGTCACAAGTTCTGTGTTCTTTGTAAACTGAACAAATTGACTTCCTTCTGTGTAAAATACCTTTTTGGACATGCCATCTGTAGATTAACTCTTTCAGTGTTTTGGAACTTGAGCATACTCAATCACCTGTACATTTCCTCTGAAAAATAATAGAAAACAAAAAGAATTGGCTTCCTCTAATTCTGTCCAGACTGTTTAAATATAAATCAGTCAAACCAGGCATTTTGTTTCAGATAAAAATCCTTTTGGGTGTAGATTTGTCATACTTTCCATTAAATTGTAAAAAGACTTATCATGAGAATTTTCAGTAGTTTACAGGGACTATTCTCTATTCTTTCTTAATACTTTACTGTCTTAAATGTGTTAAATACATTAAACCAATATGATACACAATTAAAATGGTACATGCTGCTACTGTAAATATATCTTCAAACTTGGACTTTTGAAAATCTCTTACTTTTTTAATTGAAAATTTTGTAGGGAGTTGAGTTAGTGTGAAGGAGTTGCAAGAGCTGTCTTTAAACAAGGATTCAACTGGTGCTGAAAGACATTGCACATTTTCAATGTTCAGGCTAAAAACTGTGAAATCTGCAAGTAGTTCTGGCTGCAGCAATGTCTAACACTTCTTGTGGTCAGAGATAAAGCCTAGAATAAAAATCCTCTATTACCAGTTTATGATAAAAACAGAAGCAAAACATTTAAAGCACCAGTGCATACAGATTTATCATAATATGAGTATTTTAGAACTTGTGTTGGCTTCATGATGTCATGCAGGACAGAATGTTGTGAATAAATTCTTCCTTTAGTCTGGCCAACACAAATGTACTTTCACAGTTGGTAGACATGCAGCATTTTAAATGAAGGCATGTCAGCATGGGCTGTCTTCCAGAGTGCTTAGCTTGGAATTTGAACACTGCTCCAAACACCTTCTGCATATTCAGATGAAGCACTTAGAATGATGTAATTGTCTGCCACACAAATGTTGGTCTTCTGAACTTCTGATTTTTATTCTACTATTTTTTTTGTGCCACATGGCAGTGGCATGCACCAACAGATTTAGTTTCCTAGATTTGCTAGAAGAGCTTTCAATTTTTTTGTTTTTCAGCAAAATTCCCAGTGTCTCTCTTGAGACACTTTTTTTTTTTTTAGGAAGAATAATAATGTTAATGAACTTTGTTAGTACAGACTTCTGACCATAAAGAAACACTTTTTTACTCTTTGGGTGAGTGAGCACTGGAACAGATTGCCCAGAGAGAATATGGAATATCCATTTTTGGAGATACACAAAAGTCATCTGTTGGTGGTCCTGAGCAGCCAGCTCTTAGGTGACTCTGCCTGAACAGGGACTTGGACAAGGAACCTGCAGAAGCTCTTTTGATCTCAATCATTATGTGAATTGAAATTTTGTAGCAGCCTAGTAATATTCTTTAATGCTCTTACCAATCCTTCTGTCATAGAGAGTCATAAAATGGTATTGCAGCCAAACTTGAGCCCTTGGAGCTCCTGCTGACCACATCAGGCCTTTGGCTGTGCCCTGCTGGGGAGGCCAGCCCCGTGCTCCCAGTGGGCAGCCCCGTGCTCCCAGTGGGCAGCCCCGTGCTCCCAGTGGGCAGCCCCGTGCTCCCAGTGGGCAGCCCCGTGCTCCCAGTGGGCAGCCCCGTGCTCCCAGTGGCTGTGGCAGCCCAGGCTGGCTGTGCACAGTGTGGTACCACTCTGATTGTGAATCCTAAGGGTTATTTTATTTAGTGCAGAACATGCTATTACTTTAAAACATTGTAAGACCTTTTTTCAGTGCAAAAGTGTTGAAAATGCAAATTTGTGTGTTCTTCCTCTGCTGTATGACAGTTTGATGTTTAACCAACATTTATCTGCATAGGAATGACATAGCTGTGAGCATCTCTCTGGTATCTGTTTGAAGAGGACACTGTTGGGGGGCCCAGGTATTTCTTTTATATTTTATAGTTATAGAGGTGTCCGGACTCTGTAATGGTCAAAGATTTCCAGTAGAAGAGGATGAGACAAGAATTAAATGCATTTGGGAGACTCTGGACCTAGGCACCTCATGCTTTTGATGCTAGCTGGGAGGGAGCTTGATAAACACTTTTGCCACCTTTTCGTAGAAAAAGCAGGTAAGAAACACACATAACTGTTATGATTCATGCTAGTAGAAAGATGCTTCCCCTCCTGCTCTGCTAGAGCTTATGCAGAAAATACCTTGTTCTGTGTTTGTGTTATCTTTAAACTGGAGTTTCAGTCATATATATATGTACTCATTGAGATAAATATTTTGAGTATAAACTGGGAGTTACGTTATTTGAAGCTAAAATGTTTTTTAGCCTAAATCCATACTTATCCTTAAATTCAGTTTTGAGTTTCTTCATCAAGGAAACAATGTGTTTGGAAGCATCCTGACTGTGGATGCCAGGGCCCTGGTCTGATGCTGACAGCTTCCTGTAGAGGTGCTGCTATAAATTCAAGGTTGGCACTCAGATGGTTCTAGAACAAGGCTGAGTCCTGATCAGTTCCCTTTGTAAAGTGGCCACAAAAGCAGTGGTTAATGAAGGTGACCCTTATGATGCTGTTATAAGAGTCTTGTGTTCAGCATTTTCTTGAGCTGAAAGGTGAATCCTTATCAAAAATTTGTGAAATGAATACCATGAAATTCAGATTTTATGGGATCATTTGTGATATACTAGATGTTGATAATTTTATTGTCACTGATATCGCTTCTTTAGAAAAAGAGCAAAACTTGTTCATTATTACTCAGAGTGAGTTAAATAATCTGATAGAAATGTTCCCTTTCTTTTTTTTAGTAAAGAGGTCTCGCAAAAAATTATTGAGCATCTTTTTTATTGTTTCCTATAATCTGAGAATATTGCCATCTTTTTCTTTCCCCCCTTCCTAGAAAGTCCTGGTGGAGGTATTCTGTTAATTGTTCTTGCCAGAATGTTGGTGAAGTTGCACAGTTGAACAAGTCACTTTTTGGTTTATTGTTTGTTTTCCAACACCTTCTCTTAATGTTTTTCGACTCCCAAGCATTTAATTATTGTCTAACTGCACACAGAGAATGCATTCATTGTCGATGTTAATTTTCAATCATATCTAGAATTGCATGATATGACTAAACCCTTGCTGGTTATTTGTCATCTAAATAAGAAAACTTTTATAATTTTGCAAAACAAAAATCCAGAAGACATTTGGAAACCCTCTTGTTGACAAGATCTTCAGTAAAATTTAATTCTGACTGTTAGGAATATCTCCCATAGGTTCTAGTACAGTTAAGAGTACCTGAATATTCACATGTCTCTAGGCATAAAATGTGGTGTGGCTTTTGCTTTATGGGGAATGTTGGGAATATTGGTAAGTTAAGAGTAGTTGCAAATTTAGACTCAAATCATGAGATGTTTTCCTCTTACTCAGTTCTTGAATTGGATAATTTTGACTCTGGATTGTTAGTTTCTCATCCTTTATATGCCAGTACTCAACATGATAGTAAAGATAAAAAGAAATCTCAAAAATTCTGTTCTCTGAATAGAACCAGATCTCTGCTGAAACAAGATTTTTGGGTTTATGGTTGTGGTTTCAGAAGAAATCTATCTCCTTGGTGTTCTATACCCCTTCTTAGGAGTGTTTTTCCAAAACAAGCTCAGTTCTTTCAGCATTTGTCCATAGATATTTTGGTGTGGTTTTTTGGTGATGTTAAAGTTTAGGCTGTTTCCTTTGTCTTACTGCAGGATAAAGGAGCAGCTGTAGGTAATGAATAACCAGAAGACATTTGGTGCATATCTGACCTGGCAAATCAATGCCTACATTGTCCTTAGTGCTCAGTGGAAATATGGGGTCTTTCACACACTGCATCAGGATCTCAGAGAGCTCTAGTCTTTGCCAGAGGGAATAGAATGTTTTTCTGTGAGCCAGTTGCCTTAAAATCAAGCTTAACTGGTGCCAATTTAATGTTTAAAAAGTTTTTATTTATAGAGTCAAAACAGATGACATCCCTTAAAAGTTTAGAAGCTGGAGCAGAAAATAAAGCAAATCCTGGCTTCTTTCAAGATCAAACCTAAAAGAGCTCTTTGTGTTTCCATGTTCAGATGCTTACTGAACTTGGTATGGGATGTAATTACCTTCCTCAAACTGGTAACAGGAAAGAGCCTCAGACTGGGAAAACATGCAAAATTTTGCCTTCCAGTGTTGTTTGGTTAGTGATTGGGAATTTATTCAGGCATATGAGTGGGATGAGTATGTGCAATTTATTATGTCATTTTCCCTGAGATTAGCTTCAAAGATAATTAATCTCTTTGTGCTGTCTGGCCGTCTGTGCTCCTGCAGTGTTTGCACAGGGCTGGTGTCTGCATGCAGATGTTCCACTTAAAGATCTTTCTCTGCTGAGAGTGAAGTCTGGCCAGCTGCATCACTTCTTATCTAAATTGCAGAGCATGGTACAGGGCTATTGCCAGCCTGAGCTTTATTCACAGCTACTCCAATCTCTTCTAAGCAAATGTCTCCAAAGTTAGGGCATATATTAACATCACATTATAAATTAAAAAAGCAGCAAGATTGCCCCAAAGTAGTAAAGTCTTGTTTTAGAAGTGCTTCTCTTTCTTTTTCTTCAGAAGCTCTCACAAGTTTATCATAATATTTTTCTTGTTCTTTCCTCTGTACTCTTCCTGTATTCCTTACTCTGGTATGTGCCTCTGGCATAGAGGCTTTTGAGATTTTGGAACTGAAGCAATTTTGTGCAAGGCTGACTTTCAGTGACGTTAATCTTCCAGTCTTGCCTAAGAAAATCATTCCAGCTCAAGCTGAGCCAGTTCTTTTTGTAACATACCTTTAAAGATTACAGACTTGTATTTTCTCCATTACTCAAATACTCTTTTTTTTTACCCCTGGCGTGATTGTCCTTGGGATCCAAATTACAGTCACTATAGTGTAGTTATTAGGTGTGGACAAAGCTGCAGAAGTTCTGGCACATTGTTAGAACCAGAAGTAACACGACTGAATTGTTTCTTGACACAAATTTTTGCCAGGTATCAAGAGGAAGAAAAATCACATAGTTGCTCCTAAGGGTCAGTATTTCTTTTCTGCTAGTGACTCTCTTAACTTGTACTCATTGCTTAAAATAAAAATGTTTTTAAAAACCCTCAAAGCTTGACTGTCATTGAATGAATCAGCTCTTGTTCCAAGAGTCACAGGAAATTCCTCAAAAGTTATTGGATAGCATACAGATTTATTTGTTCTGGGAACAATTCTCTCCCACCTAAGGAAACTGCTGAAATTTCCTACAAATATCTGGCAGAAGTTAGCCTGAGTGTCAGGGAAAGAAGGGAGGAGGTGATACAATAGATGATATTTTGAGGTGGAAAAAATTACTCACCAGTGGTGTAACAACTCAGAATTTCAAACTGTAAGACTCCACATGCTAGCTAGAGCACATTTTCAGTGCCTCTTAAATTTCCAAAGATTAGAGAAAAGATTTTGGGTAAATAATTTTCTAAGGAAAGATTGTGTCAAAAAAATATTTGTGAACAATTCTCATGGCTGGAGGTACCACAGGACATGTAATCCTCTCTGTCACCAGAATTCAGGAGAAGAGGTCTCTCGTGCCTAAAGACTAAAACACAAAATATTTACATCAGAGTAGGAAAGCTGTGGCACAGTCATTGCTCTTCCTAGAAATAGCACTATTTTACTAATAGTACATTACTGTGATATTGGGCTAATTACCTTCAGAGAATTTAGGGCTGTGCTGAGAGTCTGTCTTTGGTAGTTCATGCTTATAAACCCATCAGTAGTGATTTACATAGCTTTCTTTATAGAAGTAAATATAGCAGCCCAGAGTTTTGTTTTTTTTTATTTTCTGAGAGCTCTTTTTTCCCCTATCTCTAAACATGTAATTTTCCAACAGATAGTGGTGTTTTGATTATGGTAGTATTTTTCTCATGTACCTAAAGCTCTAAGTAGCATTTTGTCAGGAAAACGGGAAGAAACTCCAACCATGGGTGCAGAATATAGGATGAGAAATTTGAGATTTTGCCTCACATTTGTACACCTCAGACCTCCTTTAAGGTGATGCTGTGAGTGCCTTTTTTCTTTAATATTCACTTGAATCGTGGCAGGGTTAATGACCTTCACTCACAGAGCTCTCCATAGAGCTTTACAGCCTCAGTGTCCTCTGAGAAATAACAGAATAAAGGCACATGGGGAATGGCTTTGGGAGTGGCTGCAGTTATTGAAGGGGACGTGCTCTGATTTACACAGCAGTGGGAAGAGCATCCCCTGGTGCAGATGGATCAGCACTTTTATCCAGGGCTCCTCACCTGGGAGTTTGCCCACACAGCCTGTGCCACCTTCCATCCTTGGCGGGTTTGCTGCTTTTGCAGAAATTCCCCGAGCTAATAAAGTCCTTTTTTCCACGTTTGAGATGGAAGAAGAAGCTGAAACTCTTCAGATCTTGCTTTCAAGGCTGTTTATTTTTATTTATCCATAACATTCTTTCTCTGACCTGCCGAGGTCTGTCTGGCAGGACAGCAGAAGGCAAA
>VZTB01010489.1:263039-283744 GCA_013397245.1 Thryothorus ludovicianus
GTGAAGACTTGGATGAACCTCCTGCTTTTCTCCTTTGAAGTCTATGAACATTTCTGAGTTTGATTTTGAAAGGAACTAAGGAAAATACCACTAAAAAGGGAGGAGGAGAACTGTAGCAAAGGAAATAAAAGAAATTCTGTGGTGCTTGGACATACGTGCTGTTGCACATACGGAGTGCATTTTGCAATCACACTCTGTGTAGTGTAAATCTTTCATTTTCAATGGTCACATAAGAATTTCCATAAGTTCTGGAAGCTGACATTGAGTACTGCAAAAGTTAATGAGGCTGGTGGTACAAATTGATGTGGATGACAAGTGCCAGGTTATGTGTGGGGCTTCTGTGAGGATGATGTGTCACTTCAAGCATTTGATTGGTGTTGTGGTTTTTGTTTTTCATCTTGCAGTAGTGAGCAGTCCACTAAAGCCAAAACACAAAAGGAGTTGCTGAAAACACTGCAGGAGCTGAAAGCTCACCTTCCTTCTGAGAAGAGAGTCAAAGGCAAATCCAGTGTCCTGACAACATTGAAATATGCCCTTAAAAGCATTAAACAAGTTAAAGGTAATGAAGTGTGCTACTTCCTAGATAATGCCAACCTGGCTAAAGTGAAACATTCAAAATAGGAATTTAATCTACACAGAGAACTGTATTATGGCTGAAAACCTTTCTAACCAGATATTTTCATGTTGTTCCTATTTGTTGCCTTTGTTAACTTTTATTCCTTTGGGAGCTCTCTAGAGGCTTGAAATTTTACTGCTGCTGGGTTGAGTTAGAAAAGTGATTTGATAGTATTTTACAATTTCATACTGTTTGAACTGTCAGACTAAAATACATGACTGTTCATATATGGGTAGATAAAGACGTGTACATTTGTATGAGTTACTGATGAGGAAGCTCTACCAGGGAAGATGATGCTTTTGGAATAGTGCCTAGATTTCCCAGCTGCTAACTTCCCAACTTCTGCATTTATGCCAAAAAATATTTTTTGGCATTTACTGCTTCTGGGCTAGGTATTTATTGATAATTCTGATTATAAACTGTTTGTTGTTGTCATGTAGCCAATGAGGAATATTACCAGTTGCTGATGATCAATGAATCCCAACCTGCTGGGCTCAACGTTTCATCTTACACAGTGGAAGAAGTGGAGACTATAACCTCAGAATACATCATGAAAAATGCAGTGAGTACAGCGCCCTGAGTCTCAGTATATGCTGAAAATGGTTCCTGGAACAGGAATTCTCAGGCATGTCTTCTTACCAGGGGAAGGTTTGCAGCTAGGCCACAAAGCTGGAGAAGCTGCCTTTTGCCTTCCAGGGGATGTGAAGAAACTCTGAGCCTTTTCAGATTTAAGCAAACTTCTTTCTGTCAGTTAGGTGGGAAATAAGTAGGCTTGAAGTCCCTAATTCTCTGAATTTTACCTCATGCCTGGAGATGGTGGTGACATATCTCTGTCTCTATGTGATGCAAAGCACTGAGGGACATCATTGGCTTTCATTGCAGTGCACTTGGAAAAGTTGGAGAGTTCACTTTTTCCAAATTGTAGTTGAGGCACATGGTGAATCCCTTCAGCTTGTTGTTAAAAGCAGGAGTTATTTGATGTTTCACCAGTTCTTGGTGTTAGTGTGACTGAAGAGTGGAAGAAGTATTGGGGTCACTGTGTCCTTTTCTGTGGGATTTGTCTGCTCTTTGCAGTTGGTGCAGGCTTTCTGTGGAGTCCAGTGATGCTGTGTTCTCACAGAGAGGAGAACAGCCAGGACCATCCCTGTAGTTCTAGCTAATGATAACCTGAATGATTTTAAAAATTATATTTATTCCCATATTTCTAGTACTTTAGGAATAAGTTATAGAGTCTTCAAAAAATAATGACATCTAAATGTATTAGACTACTTTCTACTATTTTTTTGAACTGCAAACTCTGTTTGAATATATGAAGTCTGAATTCTCTAAAAAAAGAGTAGGGGGGAATGTACTATAGCTTGAAGTAGGTGGGTTTTGTTGAACCTGTGAATAGTAAAGGCTGCCCACAAGGTGAAATAAATAGGAAGTGTAGAGTACAACTGAGAAATTCAGCCAAATATCATAAACATTGTTGAATTAATGTGAATATTGTTTGTGAGAGCAGTGTTCTGCTGACAGCTCTTCAGCTCCTGTGTGTGTTTCTGAATGCAGCACCAAAGGTTGTGGTGCAGGGAGTGCTTCTGTGGCAGGAAGAGAAATAATACAAGTGTGGGGGGCTTCATCCCACCTGTGTACTCATCTTTTTTTTTCCCCAAGTGGTTTAGAGCCCTTTTTTTACTTTTTGTGGGTGGACCAACTAACACAAACAGCTTATCAAAAACAGCTGAATTTAATAAACGTAAATCATGTCCCTGTAACAAGCACATGGAAAATGTGACCTTATATAGCCGGAAGGTCATTAATTCTTAATTTGTAAATTCATTCTGCATCAAAGAACTGTAGACAATGATATTCAGGGCTTGTAACCCAGTAAATAGTAGTGTATTATTCTTATTATGTAACTGAAAAATATTGTGTCTCCTTGATGAGCAGATTCATTGTGTTGAACTATATCTGTAATAAAATTAAATTTCCTTAATTCTCATTTTGAACTTACTAATGTTTTTATATCTTAAATGTTTTTCTCAGAAATATATGCTGCACTGAATAATGTTTCCAACAGTCTAAATAATTTGTGACTTTTGTTTTTAGGATATGTTTGCTGTAGCTGTTTCTTTGATAACTGGGAAAATTTTGTACATCTCTGATCAAGCTGCTTCTATTCTCCGCTGCAAGAAGGGTTATTTTAAAAATGCCAAATTTGTGGAGTTCTTGGCACCTCAGGATGTCAGTGTGTTCTATACTTCTACCACCCCATACAGGTTACCATCATGGAACATCTGCAACAGAGCTGGTGAGTGATCTCAGCAGCAGATATTTTCTCTGACCTTCTTTCAGAAATGCAAATGCAAATTCTTCTACTGGTTCTGAATGTCCTTCCATCTTTCCCCATCACTTTTTGAGGATGTAGCTCAGGGGCCTTATTAGAACATCTCTGAGCAACAGTAGGTGTACAATTCTATTCTATAAATCAGCAAAACTTAGCTGTTGGTTAAAAGTCTTCTCAATGTCATTATTTATCAGTTCTCATTCCCCTTTCAGCCAGATGATGAATGAAAACTAAGTAGGAATTCATTCTGAATGTTGAATTTACTTCCCACTTGTGCTAGCAATCAAATGAAAATGATTTTTCTTCACATTTTCTCTTCCTCAAGTATAGAGGGGACAATACTGTGTCTTCTTCCTTTTAAAATGGTTATGATTTGAATACTGGACACCTTGATTATGGTGTAGGAAAAGGTATTTCAGCTGTCCTCACTGTGCACTCACCAAGTGTAATCACAGCTCTCTTCTAGCCTTAGAAAAATTATATTAGGCATAATTAATGGTGAAGGATCAGATGTCTCAGGAAGTGTGATATTTGTTTGTGGTAGGATTGATTTACTCATATACCTACAGCTGTTAGTAATTGAGAAATATCTGCCAACTTTCCACTAAACACTTGAAATTCAAGGTCTGCTCTGAATGTTTTGGTGCAACCTCTGGCTCAAAACAAGGTTAGTGGTAAATGATGTATAATCCTGATTACTCAGTTATGCAGGAGGGTTTTTTGGTTTTTTTTATTTTGCTTTCTTGAAACATTTTCTATAGCTTTATTATGTTTGTGTATAGCTTCAAATTTAAAAAATGTAGTAAGTAGAAGTGTGCACACTCTCTTATGTATCAGCTGCCAAACAATAAAATATTCAAAATATTGCGCACTGGAGGCCTTTGAAATGCCAGAGCTTCCCTTGGAAATCAGTGTGTGGCTACTCTGGAAAAGGAGGGAAATAAACTTAAAACCTGAGAAGAAGTCTTCAGGAAAAAGAGAGAAGAGGGGTGCCAGGAAGTGTATTTGCTCTTGGAGCTGTCCTAGCATCTTTCTAGGAAAAGGGTCAAATTTTGGGCTCCTAGGTAAAGCAACAGTTTTGGTCATTGCTATAAAGTATGTGAAAGAGTTGATAAGAGTAGGCAGGTCAAACTGGAGAGCTGTTTAGAGATGTTTAGGAAAAAGACTTCATAACCAAGGAGCTGCACATGCCAGTCTCAGAATCTGAGTGATGTTCAGATTCATTGCTTTATGATGTACATTGTTTAACCAATACATATGGAGACTTCAGAGAAGATAAACTTGAAAAAAATTCAACATTTATTATCTAAGGAAAAATTCTTGTACTAAATATCATCATCTTCTAGTAGTTTGTAACTTGTTATGAAATATGCTTAATATTTCCAGAGTCTTCCACCCAGGATTGCATGGAAGAGAAATCTTTTTTCTGTCGCATCAGGTAAGACAATATTTTAAAGATTAGTGTTGTGTTATGAAACCAGGCATTACATAAGTATTGGACTTTTATAAGAACCATATGGTATGTACATTTCATGCTTTTTCATAATGGGATCATGAAACAAAACATATATCCTTGAGTTAATTAACTGTAGCAGCTACAGAGAAACTGAACTGATTTTGGGAAGTTCCATCTTTCCAGTTAATATTGAATATTAACTGTGAATATTGACCTTTGTGCCATAAGGGAAGGATCTCCTGCTCTGGAAAGCCTTTGGCTCATTCTCAGCACCTTCATTTTAGAAAACCAATGTTTCAAATTTATCTCAGGTATCCCCTAGTCAGATACTTGAGGGTAACTTGACATATCTCTTTTGCAGTTAACAGAGGACACAATTCTTTGGTTTGCTTTTCTTTCCTTCTTTTCCTACCCCCAATTACTCATCTTTAGTTTTTTGTTTTTTGATTTTTTTTTTTTTAGGAAAGCTGGCAGCATAGTTCATGTTCAATTTGATTTCTTGATGCTTACTGCCTCTCTGGCAGCATTTCTGAAACAAAATTAGTGGATCCAATTATTTAATTACTTCTGGGGTAAATAAATACTTATTATTGAGATATGAAAAAACTTGAAAAGAACTGGAGGTAATGCGGTGCTCCAGAGTATTGCATTGGATGCACTGTATGGTGTTACTGGAGATTTTTTGCCTGACTAACACTGGTTCCAAAAGCTTTACTTTTATTAAACTCTGCTGTTATAAATTTATTACAACTGATTCTTCTTTGGTCGCTGTGTAAATGGTTGTTGTTTTCATTACTGTGTTTGCATTCTGGTTGAGCAAACACCTGTTGCTAAATATTGAGTCTTCACTCCTTCTAAACTGGTATAAATACTGATTAAAGATGATCTTTGTGTTAACTGAGGGGATATAGCAGTCTTCATAAAAAGGCCCTGTAAATTCATCCCTCTGAAGGACAGCAAAGTCATTAACCTGTTGTGTGAGCTGGGTTTTTCTGTTAGAATTCCATGTAATGCTGTTGTGGCTCTTTGTTTCAGGCAGCAGAGAGAGCAGCAGAATCTTTATGGAAGTTGGCATCCAAAGGATGCCACCAGAATTAGATTCCATAAAAAAAAAAAGAAAAATCAAGCTCAGATCTTGGGTGCTATTTTAGTAGCTAACATGCAGTTCTTGAGGGAAATATGGTGGATAAATTAAGATTTTATTTAGCATAAGATGAATCTGTTGAAATAATTAACTCTCTTTAATTATCAGTGCGGGAAAGGAGCGTGAAAATGAGATTTGCTATCACCCATTCCGGATGACTCCTTACCTTATCAAAGTGCAAGATCCAGAAATAGCAGAAGACCAGCTTTGCTGTGTGCTGCTTGCAGAAAAAGTCCATTCTGGTTATGAAGGTAATCCTTGAGTGCACAAAGACTGCTTTGCTTTCCTGAAAGAGCTGTTTAGCCTTTATTAAAATGAATTGTTTCTATTCTCTGTCCTTGCTGCTTTCCTATATGCTCATGGCCAGAATTTTGGACTTTTAGCTTGAAGTATTATATATGCAAAACCTCCAGTTGCTAATAATGCTTTTATTTTTCTCTCAGCACCCAGAATTCCTCCTGACAAAAGGATTTTTACAACTACACACACCCCGACCTGTTTGTTCCAGGATGTAGATGAAAGGTAACTCACAAAAATTATTTTTCAATTTACTGATGAGCAAGCTATCCAATATCTTTGTGAGATTTATGGTGTCTTAATGGGGTTAAAAAATTATGCAACTACTGAAGAGTGTTTAACCTAAGAAAAGTACATTCCTGCATTTTCACTAAGCATGAGAACACATCACACTGGTATTTGAGTGTATTTCAGTGCCTGCTAACAGCTTGTTCTTCCACTTTCCTTCCCTCTTGGGAAATTCTAGACATAAATTCAGTCAATGAACCCATGTTCAAAGGAGTTCCTATGCAGCCAATTATTACCTGTAAGAGACATTTAAGTGTGAGTTTTTTGGTTTTTTGACTTTGATTCAGCAAATACAGTGCTGTCACTCTCTGCTGGCCCAGGTGTTACTAGAGGTACAGCTTTTCAATACAACATTAGATATTTAAAAAGAAAAAGGTATATAAAAATAGTTCAAATTACACTGGCTGAAGGCTTCCCATTGCTTTGACAGTGATGAAAGCTGGTTAAAGTGTTTACATTTTAAATTAAAAACAAACCAGATGTCTTAATGTATATCCAAAGACTTAGGAACTGAGGTCGAAACTATGCTTTCATAGAATCATTTAGGTTGCAAAAGACCTCTAAGATCATCAATTGCACCACTAAACCCTGTCCCTAACTGCCTCATCTGCACATTTTTAAATACCTCTGGGGATGGTGACTGTACCCCTTCCATGGGCAGCCTCTTCCTTGACAACCCTTTCCATGGAGCAATATTTCCCAATAGCCAGGCTGAACCTGCCCAGGGGGAACTTGAGGCCATTTCCTCTTGTCCTGTGACTGATTCCCCAGGAGAATCAACTCTCTCACCCAGCTGGCTGTTGTCTGCAAACTGATGGAGTGTGCTTTCCATCCTCTTGGCCAGATTGTGGATAAAGACATGAAACACAACTGGACCCAGTCCTGAACCCTGGGGACTTGACTTGATAAGAGAATTCACTTATTCCTGGGTTGCAAAAACCACCTTTCCCTTTCCTTTTCTACTTTACTTGATATTTTCTTTGTGGTGTTTTCTAATATTTGGGCTGTATATGGCACTTCATTTTGATTTTTTTTTCTCCTTAGCAAAGGCTGTTAGTTACAATGGTAACATCTGACTGCTGAGATTCTCACATTTGTTTTTAAGCATTCTAAGAATGCTGAAATTTTCTTTGTAGGTTGAGATGGGAGGGTATGTCTTCAGACAGAGCAGAAGTATAACGGACAATTTTGAGATTCTGTGGTATTTTTGGGGTGGAAATCTTATTTCTGAAAAAAATATTTCATTTTTGACAAAATCCTTAAGTGCAGCAGAAGAGAGAGAGAGAGACTGGGGAGAGGAGGTTATTGAGATGTTTGACTAAGATGGAGTCAAGGTAAAAAGAACTCTGACTTGTAAGCCAGTTTGATCTGTAGAGAGGGACTTGTGGCTGAGTTCCTGTAGGATGCAGTGTAATGCTGACAAACTATTTTTCCACACTGTGATTTATACAGCCCCTCTAAACAGCTCAAGTTGATAAAAGACGTGCTGAATCCACTGTAGTTCTGTTCTTCTTCATGGATTTTCTCTCTCCTTCATTTACCACATGCTTCAAGCCACATGCAGAGTGGGTTTGTCTTTACAGAGAGGCTGAGGGCACATTGCAAAGCTTCTGTCCCTCTGTGCATCCACAGCTCGGTGATCTCCAGCAGTCATTGAACAGAAATGGCAAAATTACTGAGTGGAGAGCATCACCCTTAGTGGAGAAAGTCCAGTAAATCCTTCCCTGTGGATCCTATAGAAACTTCTTTCCTGTTGGTCTTGATGTCACCACTTGTGCTCAAATATCATTTTCTAACACTTCCAGTGAGGGTTGATTGCATCTTGGTCTGAAATTAGGACTTTGTGTCATTTATTTCTCTTCTTGTGATTGTACAGTTGATTTTGCTTTTAATAATTTAACTCCTGAGAGAATTGGCAGCCTGATAAACGTTTACCAAGATATGAATATATGCAGTTTATTATTCTTAAACTCTCCAGGGTTTTGTGGAATACATAAAGCAAGAGATTCTTGAAGAAAGCAGAGTCTTAATATTTAAAAATGTGCAACTGAGTGCCTGCTATTGACTGAGAGTTGTTCATAACATTACCCTGAAACTGTTGCTTGGCTTGCATAAAATCAAGTTAATTTTTGTAATCAGTATGTGTTCATGGATTGGAAAAATGCATATTTGTCTGAACTCTGCAGGTGGATCTCTGCACAGAGTATGTTAAGTAAAAATAAATATTTTCTTGAAATTAAGTGGATCATTCCTATATGTATTTGTCTTAATATGTTTGATACTTCATGTGTAAGTAGTTCACAGTAGAGTGATCTTTGTAGATTAATTTAAAGCACTTTTGTACGTAACTTACAATAATAATATAGACTTTTTATTCATACTTTTGTGACACTAAATGTCATTCTGTAAAACACAAACTAAACTTGGCAGCATCTCCTCATCAGCCATTCTTATGCCACACGTGTATTTGCATTCATAAAGTTAATATATTAACTTCACCTCTGAATTCTTACGAGTTACTCATTATGAAGCAGCATAATGATGCCAAGAGATCATTCTCAAATACAGCATTATATGAGCACAGAAGGGCTGGCTGGAAGGTGTTGGTTCCATCCTTTGGCTTGAAATGAGACCTTGCCCAATCCTGGCTAAGGTCAGCTGTGGCCTTGTCTCAATAATGCCTGAAAACCTTCAGAGGCAGAGATTACACAATCTGGGTGGGAAACCTCCTGTGTTGCACTGCTCTTTAAAAATCCTTTCCTAACATCCAGTGTCAGCTTTCCAGGCTCCAGTCTAGGACCACTGCCCATAGTTTTATTGTCTGGCACCATCGAGAAAATTTAACTCTATTTTTGTAGCTCCTCTTTCCAGCAGTGTGGGAAGCTCCTGGATCATCTTTTAGTTTCCCTTTCATCAGAGCAGGCAAGGCCAGCTCAGCCTCACATTCTAGATCCCTGCCTTTCATAAAGCAGGTGGCAAAGAAAAGGAGCAGTGCTGAGCAAAGTGCTTCTTAGTGGTGTTATTTGATGAAGCCCTGGCTGAAGTTGTTTGGAGCTGACTGAGATTTTAAAGTCCTCTAGCAGCACAACTTTTCTCATGTGCTTTAAACTTGGCAGCACTTCTAAATGTCAATGTGATCTGGTTTGCTGTGAGTTCCATGCCAGTTTCTGCTCTGTTGCTTTAGTTCATCTACAAGCTTTTAAGACTCATTAGTAAACTAATTGCTTTGATAGTAAGGTATTAGTTGCTATCCTCTTTCCCCTCTCAGCCTCTTTGCTGGAAGGGTGTGATTGATGTTTTGGGGAACTGATATAATTCCAGTGGCTTGTTGGAAGTGCAGTGTCAAAGGCATTTGCTGCATTATGCATTATTATTATTATTATTATTATTATTATTATTATTATTATTATTATTATTATTGCTGCTGCTGCATTATGCTTTTGAGTTCCTGCATGACACAGATGCCCTGGCTGGGG
Organism: Thryothorus ludovicianus; assembly: GCA_013397245.1. Taxonomy (NCBI): domain Eukaryota; kingdom Metazoa; phylum Chordata; class Aves; order Passeriformes; family Certhiidae; genus Thryothorus; species Thryothorus ludovicianus. The sequence continues at coordinate 272,646 of VZTB01010489.1, forward strand.
CACTGGGGCTGAGTTTTTCATTAAAGCTGTTCAGATACTCAGAGATCTCCCTGCTCCTGGGCCTCTGGCAGTGAATGGCACTGGGGGGAAGATGCACAGCATTTTGAGCTCACAAGACTTAAATATCACTGAATAGTGTCTGCTTAGTACATTTTTTTTTTTAACAAAGCATATTTTCAGTGATTAACCTTCAGGGTAAGGTGCAAAGTGGTATTTGTGAATTTTCACCCTTTATCCTTAATAAAAATGCTTGAAGTGATCCATATCGCATAAATTAGTTTTTCACATCGCCAGAAGTGGTCGTGGATAAGGTGCAGGAATTCAGCACCATTGCTTTTAATTCTCTAGTTAATAAGCTTGCTGCCATGCAGCTCCTCTGAGCTGAACTCTTCACCTGCCTGTGAGAAAGTTGTCTGGAGTGCTGCTCAGCTCCCCTGGTGCCAGTTCAGCTGTGGCAATCCTGTAATCCTTGGCCATGGCTTCTAGCCAAGGGATTGGGCTACTATTTACCTTCATGAGAGTTTTACAAGATTAAACTTTATTAATGCTCTTTTGAAATTAGGGTAAGTATTTATCCTCTAAAGTTAGGCAGCAAAGAAAAGACAGAACTGCTGTAGTAGGCTCCTTAATTTGGTCTAACCCCCACCCTACAGACAAAGCCCCCTTTGCCCTGAGTGTATGACTGTTGTTACCTTGGCACTGCTTTTTCACCAAATGTAAATCTAAAATTATTCATTCTCTACACAGGAAAAACAGCAAAGAAAGCTTCAAATGAAAACATTTTAAGCATGAAATATACATTTATTCTACTTGATTTTTATTATGTTTTCTTTGTCTTTCCTTCTCCAGGGCCGTGCCTCTGTTGGGATACCTACCTCAGGATTTAATAGGAACACCAGTCTTGGTGCATCTTCACCCAAATGACAGACCCTTAATGCTAGCAATTCACAAAAAAAGTATGTAACCTCTTACTGTGTCAGAAATATAAATTTTTTTCTATAACCTAATAATAAGGACTACAAAGACTTCAACAAGTAGTAGGAGAAAATTAATTGTGATTGATTTTTTTTTGCACAAGTAGATACTGAATCTTTTACTGCACAACTTGTTTGTCAATGCAAATCCATGAAAGTGAGAAATCACTCAGTTTTGTACATTCTATGAAGTGTACATATCTGTTGTAAACAAATTGACTGTGAATACTTCTTACATAAACCAAATTTCCTTGAGAATGATGTCATAGAAGTTGTCATATCTTACATGGTAGTCTTTCTTATTTCACAGAGAAGAAAATAAGCATTCTGGCAAAGCATGTAAAGCTGCTTCTTCAGCCTTCTTTAGCTTGTTGCATTCTAAAGATTTTTTCTTGATGGTAGTCCATTGTATTATGAAGATCTGCTTATTCTGGTAGCTCAGTATTTCTAAAAGTATCCATGCACTCAGTACTTGTATCCTCAAGTGGCATCTTCCTCCATCAAGAGGAAGTACATTGAATTTCCATTCTTGAATCGTTTCGTAGATTTGTGCAAACCTTAATATGATATTTCTGTTTGAATCCTTCATTTGCAGTTCTTCAGTATGGAGGGCAGCCTTTTGACTATTCACCCATCAGGTTTTGCACTAGGAATGGAGATTATATCACCATGGACACCAGCTGGTCCAGCTTCATCAACCCTTGGAGTCGAAAAGTTTCATTTATTATTGGAAGACACAAAGTTAGGACGTAAGTCAATATATTTATGGTTTTCCTTCTCTCAGATTTACCTAGATATTTGGGTTAGATCCAATATTCCAGGAGGCTGTTCCTGAGCTGGCTGGCCCTTGCTGTTTGCCTGGCTGGCAGCTCTGTGCTGTTTTCACCCCAGTGGTCCCTCAGGCTCGCTGGATGTCACAGCTGAGGCCTTGGAGACAAGGCCAGGCCTGCAGGAGCTCAGGGTCACCTTTGACTGAGAGGTTCCAAGGCCATGGTGAAGGAAAGGAGCCGCTTCTGATGGAGCCTTTGGGCTCAGAGTTTTAGTCCTGGCCCAAAGGCCTGTGAATGCAGCAAGAGCTCCAGCAGAACTCCCACAGCATGGCTGCTGGGCCTTGGAACCAGGGCAGAGGGGAGGGAAGGAACACAGGGGACACCAACCAGGTCCGGGGGGAAGTCCTAAGGGCCAGAGGACACTTGGATGGCCCAATGTCTTTGCAGGGCTGGGAAGCATCTTTTGAATTGTGCCAAGCACTCTGTGCCCTTCTGGAATGGCAGGGTTGGCAGGCAGCACTCATCAGGGGTCAGGATGTGGGAAGGGGGAATGATTGACAAAGCTGGCAGGGGAATCATCTGGGAGGGGCCTGGGGGATCTGAGACACACCACAACATCCTGGAGATCCTTAAGATGAGGGAACAAATAAGCATTAGATTGTGTGTAGGATTTATAGGTGGTGGATTGAAGCTGTGGTCTCTCTGTGGTTCAAACCCTTGCATTAGCAGTGAGCTGGTGTTTGTTGCTTTGTGCAGGGGTCCCTTAAATGAAGATGTCTTTGCTGCTCCCAACTACACAGAGGACAGGATCCTTCACCCCAGTGTTCAGGAGATCACTGAGCAGATCTATCGGCTCTTACTGCAGGTACAGCTCGTGCCCTGCTCCCACCTCTGTCCTGCTGAGGAAAGGCTCCTCATCTTGGAGGGACCTTTTCTTTACCTGCTTCTGATGTACTGGAATGTTTGACTGCAATCCTGGGCATTCCTTGCACTCATGATTACCAGACAAGACTTACCTGAAATATGTTAAAGCTCCAGCTGATATCTTAAGAATTTCTTGTAGTTATGGAGTTGTCCAGACAAAAAAACCCAAAAAACCAGCAAAACAAACAACAAAAAACAACAAAAAACCCAGTGTAAAATAAAATCTCTTTTCCTGACATGGAATTACTGGTGTCCTTGGTGGGGGGGATGTGTGTGTATACATACATTTTTATTTTTTTTGATGTTGTTTTTACAGCCTGTACACAACAGTGGATCCAGTGGCTATGGAAGTCTGGGTAGCAATGGTTCACACGAGCACTTGATGAGTGTGGCATCCTCCAGTGACAGCACAGGAAATAATAATGAAGACACTCATAAGGATAAACCAGTAAGTTTTGAATTTTTCTCGTTCAAGTATGAGGCACAAAACAAACTACTTAAAGTGGTGATTTTTAACTTTTAGAATAATGTTTTCAAATTACAATTTCAATAGGAAAAATTGTAAAGAAAATGCCATCTTTCTTGTTTTATTTAGTATAGAAAAGCCCTTTTGTCTGAGGGAATAAACATTTCTGATATAGATGAAGCCTCAGTGTACTGAAGCACAGTGATAAACATGAAAGTCAGTGTTAAAAAGAATTTAAACCTGTACAGTGTGTTGGCATAATCTAATGTCTCTTACATGTTATATGCTGTGTTTCTTGGAAAACCAGCTGGATATGTTAAAGCAGTCTCTTTTGGGAGGGGAAAATCTGTAATTACTGTTTTCCCAAATGAAACTAAGAAGATTAAATGCAGTAATACCTGCATAATCAATATATAGCTTTACCCTGTTCACTTCTAATGTTGCAAAAATACAGCATTTATAAAGAATGAAATAAATTGAATGGAATAAAACAATTTTCTAGTTTGTGCTTAGAACTTTACATTGTGTTTAATTCTGAAAGCCAGAAATTTTCCTTGAGAAGTTGTATTGCTTGCAGGCTAATTCCCCCAAATCTGATTTGTGCTACTGTGATCAGACTTTGCAGAGTCCTGCTCTTGCCAAGGTGGTCACTCTCCTGGATTTCAGTTCCTAAACACTGCTGGAGTAAGCAGATGAAGCGTCAGCATTTCTTATTTAACAGAGAAATAGATTCCTGGCATTCCTTCACTGTTTCCACAGCCAGTGAAGGCTGTTACAGTACAGTTCTGTAACATCCTGTCAGAGCTTGCTTAGACTTAAAAAACTTGCTTAGTTTTTTACCAAATGATAGGTTTGGATTTTTTCTGAAGTCATCTTTGTAATGGATATTTTATATTTTCCTATCCAAGTTATTCAAACAGATTAAACAAAATACAGAGTAATTGTTTACAAGAAACATACATTAAATTTCTTCTATTTCCAATTCCAAATTTTTGCAGCTGCACAATAAAATTATATCTATACATATTTCTCCTGTGATCAAACTAATTGCAAAATAGAGATTAACTGAGGTTAGTTTGAGTCTACTGAGGAATTGCTATGCATAATGCTTTATGTCAAAGTTTTGTATAACACGTTTTATGTCAAAATTTTGCAATAACTGTTCTTCCCAAACTGCTTTCAGGAGGTTTGTCAATATGCCCGTAAGGTCAAGAATAAAGGGCAGCACATTTTCACTGACAGTAAAGCAAAACTGGACTATAAGAAGGAGTCTTTGGCAGGTAAGACATGATCAGTTCTGGTCTCTTACCTGGGATAATATGGCAGCAGGATTTTTTTCGAGTTGTGTTCTAATGAATGCATAAAGACAGCATTTTATCAATTCAAATTATAATGTCCCATGTCTCTCTACTCTGCCCAGGAAAATATTGTGTTGGTATATTCAATATTATTGTATTGAACCAGTAGTGGTGTAACACAGTTAAGGCATGGCCTAAAGCTGTTGTCTTGAAATAATTTAAGTGGGCACTAGAGTTGTCCTCATCATGAGTGTGTTTCAACCCTAATAATATTTGTTCTTTTACAGCCATAGTGTCTATTCCCTTTGGATCCCTTTGGAGTTATAAATTTTATAACTCCAAGAACTCATAAGAACAGGAAAATATTTACACAGTATTTGTTTAGGAATGCATTACAGTGTTTAATTTGTGACTTGCTAAATATGTAGAAATTAAAAACCTTTACTACTGTTGCTTTTAGGGGAGTTTGTAAAGATTTAATGTCTTAATTTCCTAATAGCAATATCTCTTTCCACAGAAAAACAGAATACAACAGGTGGCCAGGTGAAAGGTGTAGGGGGAAAGGATACTGCAGGAACAGCTGCTCCAAAAAATGTGACTACTGAAGATCTGGCTTGGAAAGAACAGCCTGTGTACTCCTACCAGCAGATCAGCTGCTTGGACAGTGTCATCAGGTGAGCAACCTGTGAGGAAAGTACTCCTGACCTCCAGACACAGGACTAGTATGTCTAATATTGCAACATCATTGCATTTTAGGTACTTGGAGAGTTGTAACGTGCCTGGTACAGCAAAAAGAAAATGTGAACCTTCAACAAGTGTTGCATCACTGAGTTCTGGAGTTCATGAACAAAAAGCAGCTGATAATTCTATGCAGCCATTGGGAGGTAACTCTACATCACAGCTTTTTCATGGCTGAGTTTTGCTGGCAGGCAGTTGGATGCTACTTCTTTGCAGAATAGTGACAAGTGTGTCTTAGGCATGACCTCATAGCAGCTTTCTTAGTGTTTGATGGTGGTCATTTAACTTTTATCATTAATATCTTCTTTACAATTAAAACACTGAGGAGTTGATTGCATATCTGGATTGTAGGTGCAATAAACTAATTTGGACTGTGCAAAATACAGCAAGGTTTTGAGGTTTGGGACTTGAATCATTATCAAATGTAGGAAGTCCATTTCACAGTTAGGACTTGTAAGAACAATCAGCTGAAGAACCTAGAAGATAATTAATTGCAACAAAAATATGCGTATTACATTTTTGCTTAAATAAAAAGGAGCAAGAGAAGGTAAAATGGAGCATTGGACTGTTCTGTGTTTCGTAAAATGTTAGAACCCAATGTTCATCCATGAAAACAAAAAGCTGGAGATTACTGAGGCAAGCTGTCTGAAAAGTCTGCTGCAGACTTTTTGGGTTTTAGATGAAGCATTTGACATAGTCCTTTGTGTGGATGGGCAGCTAAATGAAGAGTTGTCACTGGTTAGTACAAGGATGATGAGATTGCTAAAGAACTGCAAATGAGAGATTTGCTCATTCTCCCTTGTCATTATACGAGGCTGAGTGGAGTTTCTCAAAACTTGGTTGTGGGAATGGTTTTGGCTATTTGATGGGCCTCAAAAAGAAGTTCTAATGTATCATTTAGAATCAAATTAGAAGGTATCAGTAGACCAGGAACAAAGAGTCCTGCAGAAGGGAATGAAAAGGCTGTAATTTGGAGTCTCTGTGGTTCTGCTTGGCAGGGGATGATGTGGGTCACCAGCTCTTTGTTACACTGATGTCTGAGACAGATGAAGTCACCAGTCAGGAAAAAGGCAAACTTTAGATCTTAAATATGTGTTATGGAAGTATTCCTGTGAGGGCAGGAATATTTTAATGCAGTTTTGTGAGGCACTGCTCTGACCTCTGCTGGATTACTGTGTGTAGCTTACAGGGGAGAGAATTTCAAATAGCTGGATGCTCAAAACAAGGCTCTCAGAGTAACTGGCTAATGAAAGAAATCAGTGTACAACACTCTGGGAGCTAGGGGCAATTTATTCTTGGGCTGGAAGAGGCTAGATAATTTCTTCCAAAATTGTGTCATGAAAGAAGAGTGAAGACCAGAAAAAGAGGAAAATATCCTCAAAATATCCTTAATTGACAAGATTTGGTTTGGTTGTATATGGGCTCAGAGGGTTGCATTTGTTGTTCCACAGTCATTTCTATTCCTGAAATGTGTAAAAATCTCACTTTTTTGTCTTGTCAAGCACAGTTTGGCCTTTGCTGTTTTGCAGCCCTAGCAGAATGTCACTTGAATTTGCTGTTGTTTATGTTCAGTAAGCTGCAGCTTTATTTCTTTTAACAGATCCTGCTGTGTTGAAGGCATCCAGTAAATCAAGTGGTCCCCCAGTGGTTGGTGCTCACTTAACATCTTTGGCTTTACCTGGCAAGCCTGAAAGTGTTGTGTCTCTCACCAGCCAGTGCAGCTACAGCAGCACCATTGTTCACGTTGGAGACAAAAAAACACAACCTGAATTAGGTAGGACTTTTGCTAATATTTTTTTCTTCAAGATGGCTAAGTGCTAGCAAGTTCAGATTTCAGGCACATGGACAGCTGATATCTGCTCATGACTTACATTTTCTCACAGCCAAGATGGTCTTAGAATATGGAATAAATAAGGAGGGAATGTGTAATCTTAAACTTGCAGTAAAATTGTTACAGAATTGTAATACCTTAAAAATGCATATACAGGGCTTTCTTTGCTTCATCTTGAGTATTTTGCCTTCTCTTTCTGTAGAAATGATAGAAGATGGTCCAAGTGGAGCAGAAGTCATAGATGGCCAACTTCTTGCCCCTCCAGCCAGCTCTGCACACATAAATCAAGAGAAGGAGCCATTTAAAAAACTGGGACTTACAAAGGAGGTCCTTGCAGTGCACACACAGAAAGAAGAGCAGAGCTTCTTGAATAAGTTCAAAGAAATCAAGAGATTTAATATTTTTCAATCACACTGCAATTACTACTTACAAGATAAGCCAAAAGGAAGGCCTGCTGAACGTGGTATGGCACCAGTTTTCACAGTAAAACTTGTATTTATATAGAAAGTAAATCCTCTTGGGAGGGCATTTCCATTCTCAGTTGTTTTGTGGGGCCAATATGAACACTGACAGTTGCATGCTATTTTCAAAACCCACAGAAAAAATTTCTAACAAATCTTGCTAGAACATTTAAAGTGGAATATTCCTTTTCGTGTCATGGTGGACATTTGAGTAACTAATATTTTGATTTTTGTCTGTTCTCTGTACTATTATTGTCATGCATCTACTTTCAAGGGACAAAAAATCATGCCTTAAGATGTTTGCTTTGCTGTTTCTGTGCTTGTATTCCCTTTCTTTTCTTTTCCTTCTGTCTTGCCATCTGTCTTCTGTTCAGAATTGTGGTTTTGTTTTCAGCTCCTTTGTTTTCCAGTTTTCCTCATTCCACTGTTGTGTAATTGGTGAGACAATCTGATAATTGTCTGGTTGCCTTTAAGGTAATAATGATCAGCAGGATGGAAATGGCAGAGATTAGCAATGATAGTGAGATTATTGTGTTTATTAGGCCCAGGAGCTCTGGATGGCATTTTCAGAAAAGCTTGATATGATCTCTCTTTGTTTTCTTTTTGGTCTTGACTTGACTTGGAACAGAAGTCAGACACTGCTAAGCATTTTTTTCAGATTTTTATCTTTATTTGTTAAATTTAAGTAGTCATACAGGTTGTGTATAGCTGTGTTTTTTATAACCTTTCTTGTACCTTTTGTTTTTGCAGGTGGCCGTGGACAAAGAAATGCCACTTCTGGAATGGATCAGCCTTGGAAGAAAAGTGGAAAGAACAGGAAATCAAAGCGCATTAAACCACAGGAATCTTCAGACAGCACAACCTCTGGAGCTAAATTCCCCCATCGGTTCCCCCTGCAAGGTTTAAATGCCACAGCCTGGTCACCATCAGAGACTTCCCAAGGCAGCTACTCTGCAGTGTCCTTCCCCACTGTCATGCCTGCATATTCCCTCCCTGTTTTTCCTGCAGCAGGGACGGTGCCAGCAGCTCCTGAGACTCCACTCTCTGCTTTTAATCACTTGCCAGACTCTGGAAACACTTGCCCTGTGCAGCCATCCCAGTTCTCTGCACCCTTCATGACCCCCGTGGTGGCTCTCGTGCTGCCCAACTACGTGTACCCAGAGATGAGCAATAACTTACCTCAAACTCTTTATCCCAGCCAGCCCAGCTTCCCTGCTCCTGCTGCCTTCTCCTCACAGACTGTGTTCCCAGCACAGCCCCCCTTTGGCACGGGCAGCCCCTTCCCCCAGCAGGCGTTTTTCCCAGCACAGCCATTCCAGTCCCACCCCTCAGCAGAGGCTGAGAAGGCTCCTGGGGCAGAGCCCTCCCGCTCCTGCACCCCGCAGTCACCAGCACCCCAGGACCAGGCTTCACCACCCCTCTTCCAGTCGAGGTGCAGCTCTCCTCTGAATCTCCTGCAGCTGGAGGAGACCACAAAGACTGCTGAGAGTGGAGCTCCTGCAGGGTTACACGGAGCTCTGGGTGAGGAGGGAGCCATGGGCAGCATCAGGACAGCGGAGAACGGCAGCGGGAAGGAATCCTTACCTGTGAGTGTAGGTCACACCCCCTCCTCCTGCCTCTGCTGCATCACCTCCCACTTCCAGGACCTAGCTGTTATTTGTTATATAACTTTTGTCTATCTGTTAACAACAGACAGAAGTTATATAATACCAAGAACTGGACTCACAGTTGTAGTTGGTATACTTAGACTTCAGTAAACTGAATAAAACGTGAAGTTCAAACATTAGAATAGTATCAACCTTTAAAAATTAAATCTACCTCATCATTCTTCTAAAGTTATGCTAGGAAGCTTGGAAATATATCCTGAAAGAGTTTTATTCCATTTCACTGAAGAAAATAAGAATATGGATAAGCCCATTTGAAGCCATTGAAATAAACTGTAAAATAATCTGGGAACTTTATTTTTAGCAAAAACTTTTGTGCTAGTGAGTTTGTGTGCATGGGGAAAACAATCTCTAAGTAGTCTGAAAGAAGCTGACTTAAACTAAAATAACATTTGTGTTTACAAACAGCAACTAAAGGAAATAAGGAATTCATCATTTCTTGCAGACCATAGCTTTATTTTTGTTTTGTTTGTTGCACTTAAACTGCTGAAGTTTTTGATAACTTCAGAGCTGTTTTATTTCCTGGCTCATTTCAATTTGATAAATCAGTCTAACAGATAAGTTGAGATGGAGTAGTATGTCTGTAAGGTTTCCATGGTAGAAATATGTAAACTATTATTTGTGCTTTCCAAAGGCACCCATAGAGTATCATTATAAACTCTGATGGGATGGAGCTGCATCCCATATCTTTTTTGGCTGCCTCCTTCCATTATTCAGGAATGTGTTCAGGATAAAGTCAATTCTTTCCATTATTATGTTTTGCTAAGTTCTGTCAGCCTTAATTTCTATTGTTTCATCTTCAAACATATTTGCAGTCAAGTTTTGATTAGGTTGAAAATTAGTGTAGCTAATGCTCCTTCCCTTAAAAATACACAAATAAGTGATCTTGCCTGAGAAGCACCTGGGAACATTTTCAATGCTGCTCCTCCTTCTCATCTCAAGGAGATGGAACAGTGAGGGATGTTGATGCAGATCCTGTGAGGTAGATTATAGTAAGAGCAATTGCTGGTATGTTGTGAATGGCTGGAGTAAAATCTGCCTTGTCCAGCACAGCAGGTGCTGTCCAAAGTGAACAGGAAATACGTTTCTTACTTTCTCATGAAACTATATTATTAATTTTTGAAGAGAAGTTCAATTGGTCTTACTAAGGAACCCTTCTGGCTGCCTGTCAGTCCACTTCATTATTCCTTGCTGTCTGTCTTTGAATAATTATGTAAACATTAGAAATGAAGTGAAATGGATTTATTAGTAACCATTTGCATGACTAGTAGTACAGCTATTACATTTAGTAATGAATATATCAACAAATAAATTAAATAATATTACTATATTAATAAATAATTAATATATTTAGTTATAAATATATTGATAATTATAAATAATTTACAGATATGAATATATTAATAAACAAAGCCCTTCTCATACCAATTGATCCCATCCTCTTTGTTTGTCTCCTCTAGTTTTGAATGTAGGAACTTATTTTGTCTAAGAGAAATGTTGAGCTAATTCTGTGAGATGGTTTTGAGTTAAAGTTCACGTTGATGTGTGAGTATAGAGGAGTGCTGACAACTTTGTAGCCTTTTATTTAAATGGACACTGAAAAACCATGAACTGTTTATTACCTCCAAGCATCATTTCTGAGAATTTATTTATTTGAAGTAACAAAACTGTTACATTCAGTATTAATAGCTTTGATTTTTGCTGTTTGTCTTTTTTAATTTTATTTTTTCTCCTTGTCACTAGGCTGAATCTCCAATGGATGCTCAGAACAGTGATGAGCTCTCCATGTCCAGTGTCCTGCTTGACATTTTACTGCAGGAGGATGCTTGCTCAGGCACGGGCTCAGCCTCCTCAGGGAGTGGAGTGTCTGCAGCTGCTGAGTCCCTGGGCTCTGGCTCCAATGGCTGTGGCATGTCAGGGAGCAGAACAGGTAACTCAGGGAGCAGAACATCTCAGGGAGAAGAACAACTCAG
>VZTB01010489.1:296218-307810 GCA_013397245.1 Thryothorus ludovicianus
TTTTTTTTTTTTTTTTTTTGTTTGATATTCTCTTGGCTAACAGGTGAGATGAAGGTGTCTGTATCTCAATCTGAGGAAACCATTTATAGTCTCACATTGATTTCATGGCAGAATGATGTAAATTGAAGCAGACTGCACACTGTAAATGGTTTTACAGGTTTCACTTACTGCCAGAATTAGTTTGATGGGATGATACATGACTGCCTTTGCCACCTCATTCAGTGTTCACAGGCCTGTGAAGTTTATGGTGTTGCCTTTCACTCATGACACTGACAGGGTGGCTTTGCAGTTGGAGCCTTTTTGGGTGGATTTGGCAGGATCAAAGGGCCAAAGGCTCAGGGAGTTGTGGAATTTTGAGGGGAGAAACTGCAGCCTTGCAGGGGCTGGGGTATCTTGGGCACATAAATCCTGCATGGCTGGATGAGCTGAAGTGCAGCACTGAGTCCTGGTCTGGTTTGAGAAGGGTCCAGAAATGGAGATGGCATTTGTCACCTCCGTAATTTAGACACTCTAACTCATTTATTCAAGCATTTACAAAGAAAACTTGGGAAGCTTTTTTGTCTTTCAGTTGAGAGGAGAGAGCTCTGTACTGTTTGTTCTGCAGGGGTGTAGATGCAAGAGCCTTCCCCAAATTCTGCAGATTTTATCCACACACACGGTGCTGACCTGAGGCTGGTTGCCAAAGCTTACCATGAGTAAATTTTTGTAATGAAATGTCTCCCCAGCCTCCCAAGCCCTGTTTCTGCACTGCTAAGGCTCTGAGATAAGGCTGGGGTTGAGCTGTGACACCCGGGCTATGTATAGAAGGTGACAGCTTGCTGCTCCTGGAAACATTTGGGTTCTTGCACTCTGGTTTGTGACTTCCATGAAAGAATTGGAGGAAGAGGAAAATAGCACAGCTCCAAAGGGCCCTGCCTCGTTGAAACTGCTTAACACTATGTTTTTAAAAATAGTTTTATCAACAGTAAAACATGATTTTTCTTCCTTTGGGTGAGATACAGGGGCTCCTTGTCAGAGAGAATTTGAGAAGGAAACAAAGATGAATTGCCCTTGAGGCTTGAGGGCGTTTGGACCTTTAGGAATAGTTTAATTGAATGGAAGTGAGGAGCTGTTAAAATACAAGCAGAAAAGAAAGACACAGACACGGGGCTAAATCTGTGTCTGTAATCTGTGACTATGACAAACGAGAAATCTGTCAAAACAGGGAAGGTTGGAATTGTCCTGTGTCTAGACAAAAAAATAGAAAAAGAAAACTTGAGGAGGACAGAGAAAATTGGTGTTTAGAGCTTCTGGCAAAAGAAGCTACAGCTGCAGAAGCCAACCCCACGAAGGACTCTTCATCTGGGCTGTGTGCTGAGCTGCAGTGTCAGATCAGCACAGATCTGAACCCTCAGGTAGCATGAGTCAAATCAAAATTGTGTGTTCAGGCACTTCAGATTTTGGGCTCTTTGAAAACCAAACCCTAGATAAATAACTGGGCTGCTTGAATGTCATTGCAGCTTTATTCAGAAAAATGTCTAAAATATCATTCACCAAACAGTTCCTTAATATAAAGCGTTCTCTGAAAACAAAACCAGTAAGTACAAAACATGTATAAAATGATACTCTTTTGTTCCAGGGGAAGGACAGGGGAAGTGGAGCCCTTCCTCTTTGGAAGGTGTGTGTTTAATTTGGTGCTGCTCAGATGCCATGGTTACAGGCACTGCAGAAAACAAACCCCGAGCACCAGTGGGCTCTCCCTCTCCAGCCCCCATTTCCCTGCCCATTACTGAGATCCTAACAGGAGATGCAGCAAGGTTAAAGGCTCCTGTGTTTCAGCATCAAAAAGAACCAGAGGTCAAAATCCTTCAATTTGGGCCAGAAAGCCAAATCTTCCCTTACACTGTAGGATTCTGCTCATTTCCAGGGGGAATGCAGCGTGAGCAGCAATTTTGGTTTGGTTTCTCACCAACAATAAATGAAGGAGAGGGGAAGACAGCACACTCCGTGAAGACTTTCTCACAAACTGATAGTTTTTCCAGAAGGGGTGGGACAAACTGGGATCCCCAGGTGAAGCCCTTCCTGCCTGGGCAGCCTCTGCTGTGCTCTGGTGGCACAGGAGCTCCCGTGCTCAGTGACTGCAGATGCTGCCCTGGAAAAGTGACAGAAGGACTGCCAGGCCAAAGAGCCCCCCTGAAAGTGCATGGCGTGGACTCTGACGGGTTCAAGGAGGGAGACAATACCTGAATATTCCTGTAGTGTTGCCAGCATTGCAGGAATCCCTTTTCCCAGGACAGGCAGCAGAGATTCAAGCATTCTGTTTGGGAGGGGAAGGGGAAGAACAAAAAACCCACAACCAAGCCAAAGAATGTTTGAATAAATGTGACTTTTTTTCTCTCCTGATCTACTTATTTTGCATGACACAGATTATGTTTGTTTGCATATTTCATTTTCCATCTGGCTCGTGTAATTTGCTCCTATTAATTTGAAAAGCAAAAGCATCTGTGTGGCTGAGTCAGTGGTCATTGCTAGGCTGATGAAGGAGAAGCCTTCTCTGGAGTGTTCAGTGTTGGGTGGATGTCCCAAACAAATCTCTTTGGGTGACCAAAGACAACAGGTCGAGTTTCTGCCTCTGTCATTCACCCATCAACACTTGCTCTTCATGTAAGACCTTAGTGATTGATCATTCAGTACCTGAGTCTCATAATATTTGAGTCACAGGAGACTTGAGAATGTAAAATTTGAGGAGGCTTTCTCAGCTGAATTGGCCACTTTGGCAGTAAAACTCCAACGTTGAGAGACACGTGACCAATTGTCCATTAATGTAATTCTGGAGTTAAACTCACACTGCCTGAATACAGAATGGAGGGAGGAGTGGCTGGCAGCAGACTCCATCTTGGGAAACTGAGAAGATTTTGCTTGTTTTGAGTGTGCTTACTGGAATTTCATATATGATACAAATTAAAGTGCAAGAAAACATTGATTCAACAGCAGTGGCTGGCAGCAAGAGCCTTGATTTTAGGGAATATTTGACAGATCTGTGAGGTGAGAAGATGCTCTGGCCTTACAGATTCATTCTCCCTTGTAGCCTAAATCACAGTTCTTTAGCCTCATTCCCTTCTTCCTTTGCCCCTTGCCTCTCTGTGCTATGAAACAGTTTATTGTAACAGCTGGAAATTGGTGTGTGACTGTATAAACCCACAAAAGACACACGAAGTTGTTGGTAAATACTGGTTTTATCACCTTTCCCCCCAAGAAACCCTGAGATAATACTTCTCCCTTCTCTGTATAGCCCTTGATTGAACTAAATAAGAGCAAACTGTTCTTGACTGTCATTATAACAACTTGAACATCAGCATAATGTTTTTGTTGCATCTTTTAAAAAACACAAATAAATCCCAAGGTATAAAGCAAGCAGATGCATATTGCTGTGTGTCCTCCCTGGAAATGCAGCCAATTCTTCTAGCAAAAAGCTGACAGGTAAGAATTTGACTGGTGTTTTTTGTTTGCTTTTCTTTTTAAAGGGGTTTGGGGAGCAGATTGTGATTTCAGCCACAGAGGAGTGGTGCTTCTGGGAAGGAACAGGGCTGGGAACTGAGCCCTGAGTAAGCACAGAGCAGCAGCAGGGACCTGGGCAGTTGCATTGTGTTCTGTAGCTGGGGAGCAATGCTCGGTGCTGCCTGAGAGGATGTGAATCACTTTTCCTGCTTCCTGCAGCAGCTGAAAGTGCAGAGTGTCCCCCTGCTCCTGAGCCACCGTGCTCACTGTGTGCTGCCAGAGCAGCTGCAGGTGCCAAGCCCACTGATGCCTGAGGATTTAGCTTTCATATTTTTCATCTCCTGCACTTTAGTGTATAACTCTAAAGCTCCATAGCCTGTGAGCTGCTGCTCTCCTGTTTTATTCAGACACAACAATTCCTCTCTATGCCTGAAACTCAAGGATGCCTCACTGTCTCAGGCCCCAAGAGATTCAAGCAACAGTCAATTGGGGAGCAAAGTGGGGGAATATGACTTCATTACCTGCAGCTGTACTTAGAGGATTTACCCCTGACATGTAAATGGACCAAATTTATAATTGTATGAAAAACTCGTGACCATTTTCCACCTTGGGTGTAGCCTCTGGGAGGCTCTGACTGCCCAAAGTGTATCTATTGAAGGTCTTTAATAAATACCCACTTTATTATTTAACTCTGCCTTGCCTCTGTTCTAGGGAGCCTCCAAGGCATCACCTCCAGGTGTGATGTGGGACTCTTTGTGCCCTTTGGCTTTTAAAACCTTCTTTTCGAGACCAAGCGCATTTGGGAGCTTCCCAAATTCTGTCACTTTATCTAAAGCTTGCTGGGAAACAAAGGACATCCTGGGTACTCTGTAGAGGCACCCCAAGGCTCCTGAGGAGTCTTGGGCTTCACTGGGTGCATGTGTTGGCTTAGTAAGAAATGCTGGTTCAGTTCAAGGATTAATGAGTGGGAAGCTTGAAGCTGCTTGGGGAGTAGCAGCTGCTCAGTCAAGATTTGCCCCAGAATCCCAGATTTTGGTAATAAACTGTGTGCTCCCTCTGTCTGGATGGGGAGGATTCAATTACACTCATTTTCTGACCAGTTAATCTGCTCCTGTGGATGATAGAGAGAATCTGGAGCAGGATTATGTGTGTAAAGTAGTCTCGGGCTCCTGGTACTGTGCAGGCATCTGCTGAGGATCTGTTGATCAGGAAAGGAACCTGAGCATGTTGTTTTGGAAAGTGGAAGTGTGTAGGTAGATATTATAAACTTTGGGGTCAGCCATGAGCAATGAGGCCTCCAAGGCTGGCTGTAAACATCAAGTGACATTTGCAGGCCCCAAGGAGGCAGATTTGCCCAGCTTGTGTGGTTCAGTTCTTGGTGAGACGTGTGGGTGCTGTGAACAGCCTCTCCCCACTGCTGGAAGAGTTTGATGGGGATGATGTGTTTCTTCTGGGTTTCCCCCCTTTCTCAGCATGTGGAACATTGATTACAAAACCTGTTGGATGCTGACAGTGGAAGGTGTTTCATAGCAACTTTGCTCAGCACAGGCTGGTGCTGGTGAACTTATTTCAGGGTGGGAAGACTCTAAGTCTGAAGTTTTATTTGTGTGTGTTGTCAGTCATGGATGGGGCAAAGCCCAAAACACAGCCAGACTTCCACAGCGGCCACAAGAAGCTGAAACCCACTCAGGGACACCCTAAAACCTGCTCAGGGACACCCTGAAACCTGCTCAGGGACACCCTGAAACCCACTCAGGGAAACCCTGAAACCTGCTCAGGGACACCTTGAAACCTGCTCAGGGACACCCTAAAACCTGCTCAGAGACACCCTGAAACCCCTGAAATCTGCTCAGGGACTCCCTGAAATCCACTCAGGGACACCCTGAAATCCACTCAGGGACACCCTGAAACCCCTGAAATCTGCTCAGGGACTCCCTGAAACCCACTCAGGGACACCCTGAAACCTGCTCAGGGACACCCTAAAACCCCTGAAATCCACTCAGGGATGTCCTGAAACCCACTCAGGGACACCCTGAAATCCACTCAGGGACTCCCTGAAACCCACTCAGGGACACCCTGAAACCTGCTCAGGGACACCCTAAAACCCCTGAAATCCACTCAGGGATGTCCTGAAACCCACTCAGGGACACCCTGAAATCCACTCAGGGACACCCTGAAACCCACTCAGGGACACCCTGAAACCCCTGAAACCCACTCAGGAACTCCCTGAAATCCACTCAGGGATGTCCTGAAACCCACTCAGGGACACCCTGAAACCCACTGAGGGATGCCACAGTGGGTGGCACACAGGCTCTGGGGGTGCCCAGGAATGTCCCTTCCCTCGCAGTGGCCACAGGCAGATCGTTTGGAGGATGCTTTAAGCTGTGCTTCTCTGGTGATGATTTTAAATTAGGCTGCTCTGCTTTGTGCTTAAATGGTGCAGGAGCTTTGCAGAGTTCAGCTGAGGGTGACTCAATCTGTGCAATTCCTGAAGTGGCCTGTGTACAGTTTGAAGATACCTTGTGACTGAGCTTCCTCAGATACAAAGAAAACTACTCTCCTTGCTTTCTACTAATATTTTAGCCAGAGACCAATGCAAAAACTATAAAACCACAAATTGAGTTAATTTTACACTTAAGAAACCCAAGGCCAGAATGGAGCAGTTAATATAATTACTTGTGTGTTGTTTTACTAAGTAGTTTTTGTTTGTCACCAAAGCAACTTGTATTTGCTTCTGGAAATACATTCTGTACATTCTGTCTCACTTGACATGAAAAGAAAATAAATTCAATACTTCTTCCAGTGTCTAATTTCAATCTCTTTCCTTATTTCAGACAACCTGGACGTACTATCCAGGTCTTGGCACTTAAGAGTCTACTTTATTGGATTAAAAGACTTCTTGAAGCCATCACTTCTCAGCTGGTAAGTGAGCTATAGAACATATGTGTAATGCAACATAGGCAGTATATCTAATCAAATCACCCTCAGTCATTATTTTGTTTAACTAAATTAACTTAAGGCCTCATGCTCTGAGGTGTGTTTTCATGTTTGAACATTTTCTGAGCCTGCTTGGATTTTTTTAACCTCTTTAAAATGCAGTGTAATGAATTTCACTTGCTGAAAACTATAATGAAATGCTAATGTTGTGTAGGGAGCTAAAATCAGATGAAAGGAGAGAGGCTGTTTTTCCCCTTTGCTTTTCCTTTAGCTTATCTCATGGAGCAGCCTGAGAGGCCTAAAGGGGAAAATTTAGAGACACTCTCCATTTAGATAACTGTGGACTTGGGGATTTGCTAGAGGATGCAACTTGGAACCAGGCATCTCATAAAAAAAAAAAAATCTCTTAGAAGGCAGAGGAAGGGTAGGATTCTGGTTATGATACCTTGATCAGTGTGTGAATCTCTGCTTTTTCCACAGGCTTCCTGCATGACCTTGGAACCACTGTTCTCTTCTGTGAGCAAGATGTGGAGCAAGGTGATGTTCCCTGCCAGTCCCATCCACAGGGACCTGTGTGTGCCAGGTTGGAGCAAGGATGGCCCAGACCATGGCCTGGCAGGAGATGTGCTGCTTGGCCCAGTTGTTTCCATCTCCAGAGAAAAGAGCAAGTGGCTGGGACAAATGTCTGGGCGTGTAGCAGCAGCTGAACGTGGGATCTGTCAAACCTGTGTGTCTGCAGGGTGGAGGAGCAGCCAGGACTGGAGAGCTGCTGCTGGGAGAGAGTGTGCAGAGCTGTGCTTGGACATGGGCACAAAAATTGGGAAATCCTGAACCTGGGCTCCAGCAGCTGGAGCTGTCAGGAGTGAATGGCTGCTTGGGGATGTGGGGCTGCTATCTGTGGAGAGTTTACCAGAATGTGGCAAGGCCCTGGGAGCCAGGACTAACCAATACACACTCCAGCACTTCTAATAGGAATAAATCCTCCTTTTTTGTGATGTCTCAACACCATTCTGCTAACAGCAGCACCCTGGATGGTAAGAAATGTAAGCTATGTTACAGACAGGAACCAACTGCCTGCTTAGCAGAGATTTCCTGCATGATGTCTGTTCACCCCCTAGACCTGCTGCTGAGGCCTGGGCTGGTTTTATTCTTCTGTCCTTTTCATTTTGGAATGGAGAGGGAGACTGCAGAGAGCTGCAGGACACTTGCTAGTGGGAGATGAAAGAAGATGTAAGTTGATTGGTGTGATTTAAAAGCTTGATCTTGCCTCCTGGCCAAAAGCTCTGATAAAAGACCTGGAACATGTTGCCAAGATCTCAGGAAGAGGTTTTGGGCTCCAAGTCCTCCCAGCTGACCTGGTCTAACCAGGAGCATTTTTCCCTGTAACAGGTGTGAATGACTGACATGCAGAGAGAGGGAAAATGAGCCCTTCTTTCTATTATTCTCCACCTGCATTTCAAGCGAGAGGAGTCCTTTTGTGTGCTGTCCCTCTCTCCTTTCACTGGCAGTGCACTGTCAGATCAGATGGTCTGTTTGTATTACTTTGGAATGGAAAAGAATAAAGGCAGTTTTTGTAAAGAAGGACTTGAAAAGGCTTCCCTGGTTTTTCATCAGAGCTGTTGGAAACCTTCCTTCTCCACACTGCCTCTTGTCTCATCCCACCCCCAAAATGTTCACCTCTTTGTCAGGCAAGTGTCAGATTTGACACCTTTGCAGTAAGGTACAGAAACACAAACGGATAAATCCAGCAACACCTGATCAGAGGATGTAAACTTTCTGTGAACCTAATTTGTGGATTTAAAAAAAAAAAAAAAAGGCCATATTGCTAATACATTTCTAAAATGCTTTTGACACTATTGAAGAACTCCTCATAGTACTTTCCAGCCAGTAGAGCAGGGATAAATGCTCAGGGGAAAGGGCTGTAATCCCTCTGCTCTTCCCAAGCACTGCAGCTTTGGGAGAGCAGCTGTCCTCACAGCCCCACTGCCTGCTTTTCCTGCAGCAGAGGGAATGGGATGTGCCCAGGTGTGCAGCCCAGGAGGGCTCCCCTGGCTCTGGGAAGGGCAGCAGCTCAAGCAGGAATGGGGAAGGCAGCAGGAACCTAGCAAGATCAGCTTTGGCTCCATTCTCCAAGGTCAGTAGAGGGAAGTTGAGCACCTTGTCTGCAGTGCTGCTGAGCAGGGATGACTTTGCTGTGAGCTGCTCCTGCCTCCAGTCCCTGCTGGCACTTTAATGTTGACTCTGGGCTGTGTTTCTGCCACCAGTGTCAGGGTTTGCACTTGTTTTCACAGGAGCATTACAGAGAGCCCTAACATGTGGGTCTTCCATCTGATGGAGCCAAGCCAAGCTGCCTTCTGCAGCAGTGCAGAGGCTGCCTGGGGCCAGGGTCAGCCCTGGGTGTCACTGCTGAGGACACCGAGCTCAGGCAGGCTCTGAGTGCTGCTGTGAGCCACGGGCTGGGCTGGGGCTGCTGCTGTCATGTTGAGGAACTGGGCTGTGGCCTCAGCTCCCTCTCCAGGGCCTTTCCAGCCATTAGAGACAGGGGTTGTGACTGAGCAGGGTCACAGCACAGGGCGAGGGGTTGTGCATGACCCCCCCTTGGACTGACAGGGAGCTCTGAGCCAAAGGGGACAGTGACATATCTAAGGAGATGTGAGACCTGAGGGAAACTGATACAAATAAATCTGGACTTGGGTTGGGGTTAGAGAGGTCATCAGGTGTGTGGGGTGTTAGTTTGGGTGCAAGTGTCCCAGGCTCCAAACCCCTAACCTGCCTCTCTAAAGCAGAAGGGTCACTACAGGCCCTCACCTCCCCTTACTCAGCTGGTTTTTGCCCTTCTCCTCCAGTTCCAAGGGAATTTAGCACAACAGGGGATGAGAAGAAAAACATTCTGATGGACAGCACTGGACAAGAACACCCTCCCCAGGTAAGGAAAATTACAAAGAAAAGGCCTCACCAACCCTTCAGTTTCTATTGTCATTATTCCGTGGGGTTATTAACAAAGGCACAGGTCTATGTTTGGGAACTTCCATGTATTAAGATCGTTTACAATCCCTTTTTTCCTTCTTTACAATGACATCTCTCTGCAAGGTATTGTATCACAGCATAAATAACCTGGCATTTCCCCAAAGCAGGAACTGGGAGAAGTCAAACCTCACAGGAAAGAATGCTGAGGGTTCCCCTCCAAGCCCCCAGAAACATTTAAGAACACTTCCCAAATCCACTGCACACTCCACTCAGTGCAGTCTTGTTTTGCTCTCCAACAAAAAAAAGCCAAAAAGCAAAGCACCCCCTGTGAAGTTATGCCCCAGGACAGAATTTCCATGGCACTTGTGAAGTTAGGGCTGTGCATGTGTGAGCAATGCCTTCAGAGGGCAGATCAGGGAGGGTAGGTTTGAGACTGGCATCCAGACCAACCAGCCCCAAAATCTGTGGCCTAAGACCAACATCAGCCAGTAGTGTCAAATAGAATTAAATAAAAGAAGTATTTGAACTCCAATAGTTCAGTTAACAATGCTTAGTACAAGCATTAAGTGCTTAATTACAAGCATTGTTTCCATGACATACACATAGTGGTGTTAAGAGCCAACAGGAGGGAGCTGTATTTTTGTTTTTAAATGGGGTTAGAAGCATCACATTACACAATATACACCACATTGTGAATTCAGGAGTTTTTTATTAAAGATTAAAAATAAAAAACCATTTGACACCCTAATATACATAAAGTCACAATAAACTCAAAATGTGCTAAAAGCAAAATGTGCATAAAGACACTCATTTCTAAAAGGCACCCTGCCACCAACATATTTTAAAACGTTTGTCTAATTCCTCCAGGTTCCTAGTTTCTCCCTCTTCCCTAAAGGTGAGGCTTTAGACTGCTACCAGGTGTAGATGCTACCCCCACTGACACCTTACAGGGGTCTGTGCTATCTCTAGAATGCTTAAAGACCGTGCATGCAGACTCAGCTCGAGCTTCTCCTGGAATTAACTATCGTGATTTAAAATGCACGAGTGCTTTTTCTTAGAAGGTAGTGGTGTTTGGGCCACTTCTGAGGGCCAAGAAGAGACAGGGATATAAAATAACTGCAGTGTCCCCACCAGAGCGCTTTGCTACTACAAACCACTTCCCTCCTCCCACCGTGCTCTCGTGCAAACAACCCCTAGAGTTACAAAATGCCGCACACGCACAGGGATGAAATGTGAACGCGATCGCTATTAGGCTGTCAGGGTGTGACAGCGACAGAGTGCCGAGGGCCCCGGTCACAGCGCTGCCAGCCGCACACACACACACAGAGAGAGAGAGGAACAGTGCCACTCACACACACACACAGAGAGAGGAACAGTGCCACTCACACACACACACACAGAGGAACAGTGCCACTCACACACACACACACAAGAGAGGAACAGTGCCACTCACACACACACACACACAGAGAGGAACAGTGCCACTCACACACAAACACAGAGAGAGAGAGGGGCACAGAGCCACTCACACACACAGGGATGCACAGAGGGAGGCACAGAGCCACTCACACACACACTCATTACACACACGCACAGAGAGATGCACAGAGGCACTCACACACATACACAGAGAAACTCGCACACACACACACGGATGCACAGAGCCACTCACACAGACACGCTGGGCACACACACACAGCGATGCACAGAGCCACTCGCACTCACGCTGGGCACACACGCGTGTGTGGGGCACTCTGCCCTCCCACAGGCAGCCGATCCCTCTCCGCTGTTACCAGGGTCTCCACATGGATTTGGGCGAGCCGGCCGAGGGCAGGCCCTGCGTCTGGGACGCGTCCAGTCCGTCCGCGGAGGTCTGGCCCGGCTCGGCCTCGTCCGAGTCGGAGCAGGTCTCTTCGCTGGGGGCGGGCAGGGCCAGGCCCGGGCGGGCTCCGGCGGGCAGCGGCCAGGGGCCGAGGGCGGGCTCCCCCAAAACGTCCGTGAGCGAGTCCGGGCAGCCGCCCTCGCTGAGGGGCATGGACTCCAGCAAGTGGTTGAGCAGCTCGGCGGCCGTGGTGGCGTCGATGCCGGGGCAGCTGGAGACGAAGGTGTGCACCTCGTGCATGCACTGGATGTAGCCGGGGGCGAAGCGCTCGCTGGCCTCCAGGAGCCGCCGCCCGCCCCCTGCGCCGTGAGGGACAGAGAGGGGCGCGG
>VZTB01010489.1:308555-343895 GCA_013397245.1 Thryothorus ludovicianus
GGCGGCCCGGGAGGACGCGCTGGTTGCGGCGGTGCCGCAGGGCTGTGCGGGGCTCCGCGGCTGCAGCGCATCCCCGCCCCGGGCGCTGCTCGCCGGCCCGGTGGCCACGGGCAGCGGGGCCCGGAGCAGCCGCCCGCCTGCCCGGCTGAAAGAGCAGGGCGGCTTTGTGCGGGTAACTTGATGCTGATGACAGTTGGCAGCTGCAGTTCCCGCAGCAGACTGAGGCAAATAAAAGCATTAGGGCTCGTCCCCGAGCAGAGCGACAGGTGTTCGTTCCCGCTCCTTTGTTTCCCTGCTTTTATTCTCCTCGCTAATGCGTGTCATATTTTCACCGCCCGGGGAAATGGGAGACGCGTCCTCCGCCTGAATTGGCGCTGCCGGCGCGGAGCCGCTCGCTCGCCTCCCGATGCGTGTCCGGCATCGCTCCCCTCCTGTTCCAGCTTCCTCCCGGCTTGTCTCGCCACGAAAAGCCCTTTGGTTTCGGTGGTGCCGAGGTTTTCCTTGCGGAGAGATCTGGCGTGAGCTGGAGCCGCTCAGAGCCGCGGTTCCATCAATTTCTGTGGACCCACACCTGGATGGGTGCCTGGCGAGTGCCCAGTGGCCCAGTGGGTACCGGTGCTCTGGGGCAGCCCGGGGTGGCTCGTTCTTTGGCAGTCACATTGCTGCTTAACACTGCTTTTCATCTTCAAAGCGCCGTGTAAACCTCCCTGCATGCACCGTGCCAATCCCTGTGTGACAGGAGAGCAAGCTGGGACAGGGAAGTTCAGCACGGCTTTCCCAAGGCCATCACAGAGTTTAGTCGGGTAAGGCCAGCACCAGGGATATCCTGCCTGGAGACCCAAGCTCAGGCCATTCTTCGTTTTGCATTGCAATGGATAGGAGGTGGTATTTTCAGCAAGGTGTTCCTGGTGTTCTTTTTCCTTTTATGTTGAAGCTTCAGTGCTTGGGTTTTATCAGAGAGTTTGTTTAGGTGGTGACAAGTTTCCCTGCACCAGGAAGGAGCAGAGTGGGTTGTACTGGGGGCTGGATGTCTAAATCTGTCCTTCTGCTTCTGATGCACTGAATTCTCTGTGTAACACGATGTGGAAAGCAGCTCATTCTTTTTGATGACCTAATTAATCCTGGCTAAGCAGAAATGCTGCGTGGACCAGGCCAGGTACAGAACATTTTTGTATTTAAGCCAAGTGGAGACACCTGTGACCATTCTGAGCCTGATTGATGTGTGCTTAGCCTACCTAAGGGTAACACCACGATTGTATGCATGCAAACTGCAGCAAAGTAATGGGTGTCACAGTTTTGAAGGAACCACCTTCATTCTGAACCAAAACTAGGCACTGAAGATCATCAGAGGTGTATAAAAACACACAAATACACACACACGTTTGGGAAATATGCAGTAACACTTAGTGTATGTAATCGTTGGTAAGAGATGAACTCCAAGAGTTTGTGAGCTGGTTTTATCCTCAGAAAAAGGTCAGCTTTTCCTAGAATGGGGGTGGGGGTTTCCTAGAATGGGGTGAACCTGGTTGCTGGCTGGGGTAAAACCAAACTGCACAAATATCCATGTATTCACTGCTCAAGCAGTGGGGTTAACACTGCTGTAAATCGTGTGCAGACCCCAAACCTGCCAGGCCTCTTCACTGCAGGTGTTTGTACCAGTCGTGGTCAGAGGTAACTTGGGTCAGAGGTACTGCACTATTAATGTAGGGAAAGGAGAAGTGAAGGAGCTCCTGAATTCACCCCAATTGAGGTTCACATGTGTCAGGACTTGGGTGCTGAAACTCTGGTGCATGCTGAGCAGCAATGATCTCTCACAAGCCTCAATCTGAGTTTTTGAGCAGTGGGGAGCTGGAGGCACAAGGGGAGCCCGTCTGGATACACGGGGAGACTTCAGCAGCAAATCTTGGCTAAGAATGGCCAGAGAGAGCTGGCCATGGCTATACCATCCTGTTTCTGTTCTGATGCTGATGGCAAGGCATTGTACACGTTGCTGGCTCTTGTTCTGCAGCATGTCTTTTCGTATTTCCTTTGAGAAACTGCAGGTCAAATGAGCTGACAAATGCTGGAGCTGTTTGTTCTGGGCATTAAAAATGTATGTGCAATAAATATCAAGGCATCGCTAGAGCTGCCATTCTGGAGGAGGAAGTCACTGTAGGCTATCTCCCATAGCCCACAGGGACAATGTGACATTTTTGTGCTACTTTAAACAAGTTCCATCACATCATGTGAAGCAAATCATGGTAACCTCATGCATTTTAATGAAAATGTCAACTGCAATCTAGTAAAAGAAAACATTCCTTAGATTCCTTGTCCAGTACCTCGGTGCTTGTCCATGCATGGTGGGTCCAATGTAACCCATTGACTTACCTGTATTTTATCCAGGTTAAGCCCATCCTGCTCCCTGCTGATGGGGAGGTGTAGGGGCACTGATTTCTCCTGCCTCAAGGGTAGGAGTTTAACCCTGCTCTGTCCTGCCAGAGACAAGCTCCTACACAAGCTATAAATTGCAGTTTAGCCAAGGAACAGTGTAGTTTTACAGAGGTAATGGCATCTGGGCCTTGCTGCATGTGTTCTCCTGTTAGCCTGTGTGTAGAGCAGTATAACACAGCCTATAAAACAGGCTTTAATTCTTTCTAGATATTGCATGAGCAGTAATGCAGCTGTGGTGACCGTGGCAAAGGCAACTGTGGGAGGCCATCCTGCAGCCTCAGCTACATACCGTGTGTTTTTGATGTGGCAAATCCTCATTTCTGCCACATCATGGTCTTATATGCTTCTGTTTGAGTTGGCAGGTGCATTTGGAAGGTCTCCATCTCCCAGAAGAACATTCACAGAGACATAATGAAACTCAAAACATTTTTGAGTACTCTACAGGCAAATGTGCTGCCATCCATGCCGTTGGGCTGGAGTGAGGAGTTGACCCAGGCTCTGCGTGGATAATACAATCAGGGCACGGGATAAAGACATGATGAGCATGCACAAGGTCCATTGGAAATGCTTGAGTAGTTTCTTTCAGAAATGGTATAACATCTGTTGTCACTGGAGGCACAAGTTCCTGTCAAAAAGACACGTCATCCTTATAAATATTAATGGGGCATGTAAATAGTGGTGGGTGTGAACTGTGGATGTGAGGTTAATGGGTGAGCTGTTCCTCAGGCAGCAGTTTGCTGCCATCAGACTTATTTCTACACTAACAAATACAAACTGTTTAGGTGACAGAGCAAGCAAAAAGCTTTCTTCCACCTCCTCCTCTCCCTGGGGTCCTTTCATAAATGAAGTGTGTACTGTAATTAGTCTCTTGCCTTGTCACTGATGAGAATTAGTCCTGCTTGCAGAGCTGAGGAGAGGAGTGAGGCTGGAGCTGGAAGAGCTGAGGCTGTATGTGATAAATGAAGCGAATGAGGAAGGTTGTTGGGAGAAGTCTACAGCATTCCCCATCAGCTTGATCCCAGCTGCCTTCAGTGCCATCGATTTCTCTGCTGTTAATAGCTGACGTTTTAGAGGAAAATAGGATTGAATATCACCACTGAGCTGCTCTTGGACTTCAGTCTGTTTGTTACTGCAAATTGTGTTTGCTGCCTTGAGCACTGAGTTCCTGCTGCCCTTTTCAAAAACCATAAGGCTTTTCCTACCCTTATTTATTTTTCAGCAGACTTGGCAGCAGTGCTAGTGTTCATCAGCTGGAGCACAGAGGAATAGTTCATGCCAGCCAAAACACTAATGAGTGGCATTCAAAGGGGTCTTATGTCCACTCACAGAAGAGCCCCAAGACTGCCTTTACTGCCTGTGGAAGCTGTGAGGGTCCCCTTTGCCTGAGAAGATGGGCCCAACCTTCTGTCAAAGGTACTTTGACTTCCTGCCATTTCAGAGGTGGTGATTTTCAAATGGATAAAATGGTTAGGGGCTGTGCTGAGTAAGCAGAGAGGAGAGCAGAGCCTCCCCTCGAAGGTGAGGGATGGGTGCTGTGCACTGGGGGAACAGCAAAGCCCTCTGTGCCATGTTTCTTACCTTGTCAACCTGTTGGGCTCCTACAAAGAGAAGCCTAAACTCATAAAGCTTTGCAAACTGCTCCTGCCATTTAGCTGTGCTCTGTCCTCAGTGACTGTGGCAGGATTCTGTGCCTTTGACATTACAGAGAGCATTACTTGGGCACGTTAGGTTTGTGGAAGATGTTTCAGGGAAGTGAGAATAATTGTCTGAAGCAAGTGCAGAGGGGATTTTTTCAGTTGGATAAAAAAGCCAGTCTGCCTCTGGTGCTTCAGGGAGCAGTTCCATCATCTTTCCAGGGAAGCCTCTTGTGTTTGATTTCCCCAATATTTTTGGTAATTAAAAGTTATCTTTATCATGGGGCTGTCTTCATCATAGGCTTTATGCCATGTTTGTAACAGGGCTGCATGTATCACTAGTCCTTCTCTGCAAGATATTTATATTACTTCCTAAATGCCTTACAGGCATCCTCATTAAAGTACATTTGCTTCAGAGAAGGCACTGAAGCCCTTAAACACAACCCTGGGTAGGGGCTGGAAGCTTTTAAAGAGTTCCCTTCAGAGAATATTTCTTCTGACGTGCAGTGCGTGCCAGGGTAACTCCCAGCCTGTACCTCTGGCTGTGACACTCCACGTTTGTTGACAGGACACAGGTTTTATTTTTATCAGATTAACATGTACATAATCAGGCTCTGAACTTCACTCCTGTATGCTTTGTGAAATGCTCTGGAAAATGCCCCCTTTCACTGTCCCTCAGAGATTTGCATTCATGTTACAAATTGCATTTTTGTAGGTGGGGAAAAGGCCTGTTCCCTAGGGGAAGTCTGTAAGATCCTTTTTAGCAATGACAGAATGTATTTTATGGTCAATTTTGAGAAACACTGGTCTTTCCTAAGTCAAAATATTTTAGAAGCAGAGACCAACTGAGCACCCCATTTTGTGTTTTACACAAATGCTGGGTTTGATCCAGCTGCAAGAGATGCCTCAGATTGGACAGATGTGTTTCCTGGAGATATCCATGAACAAGCTGGGGCATGGCCACAACAACAGATATTTGTGGATCTTGTCCTAACTGTGCCATACTCCAGCTCTAAGCTGGTGTTTCTTGAAGGACATTCTGTAATCCAGGGTCCTTTTAATGGTGTGGGAAAAGGAACCTGAGGACTTGATCTGCTGTGTGCTATGGAAGAGGGTGCTTTTTTAACCAGGTGTAGAGTGGATTTTGGCCTTGCTGCCCAGCACACCTCATCTATTTTTAATTTGTGCTCGTGGTTGAGTCCCCTAAGCCTCCGCAGGAGCTCCTTGCCCCCATTTTGGTGAGGGGCTGTGGCTGAAGTGCTGCTGGAAGGCAATGATAGGTGGTTGTGTGAAGGAAGCTTAGCAGGCAGCTTTGGAGGAGCAGCTGAGTGCTGCCACTGCCTCCTCCCCAGACAGATTTGTCTTTTCTGGAGGAGCTTAGCACTGTTTAACAGGAGCATAATTTTTTGAGTACTTGGACTAAGAAACTGCTCTGGAGCTTGAGCACAGATAAACATGAACTCTACAAGATCTCACAATGCAGGATTACGGCTGGCAGGAGAGGACACAGTTCCTCTGCTTGGATCATCATTTTTCTTCTTGTCCTTTTTTAGTGGAACTCAGGTGTTTGCAGAAAAATGCCTGTTGTGGTGTGTCTCAGATCCCCCAGGCCCCTCCCAGATGATTCCCTGCCAGCTTTGTCAATCATTCCTCCTTCCCACATCCTGACCCCTGATGAGTGCTGCCTGCCAACCCTGCCATTCCAGAAGGGCACAGAGTGCTTGGCACAATTCAAAAGATGCTTCCCAGCCCTGCACAGACATTGGGCCATCCAAGTGTCCTCTGGCCCTTAGGACTTCCCCCCGGACCTGGTTGGTGTCCCCTGTGTTCCTTCCCTCCCCTCTGCCCTGGTTCCAAGGCCCAGCAGCCATGCTGTGGGAGTTCTGCTGGAGCTCTTGCTGCATTCACAGGCCTTTGGGCCAGGAATAAAACTCTGAGTCCAAAGGCTCCATCAGAAGCGGCTCCTTTCCTTCACCATGGCCTTGGAACCTCTCAGTCAAAGGTGACCCTGAGCTCCTGCAGGCCTGGCCTTGTCTCCAAGCCCTCAGCTGTGACATCCAGCGAGCCTGAGGGACCACTGGGGTGAAAACAGCACAGAGCTGCCAGCCAGGCAAACAGCAAGGGCCAGCCAGCTCAGGAACAGCCTCCTGGCAATACTGGATTTAACCCCAATAAATGACAAACGTCTTCCTGCTGTTTTCCATGTGCTGACTTTTGGTCACATGGGGCCGTGCTCAGTACTTCCACTCACCTGTCAGCTATCTGGGGGACCTTCTGAGGGCTGGCGTGAAGGTGCTGTGCCTCCAAAATCTGTAAGGAATGAGGGCTGCTCCTATGATTCTGCCCGTGTCAGCAGGCACAGGGCATTGCAGCCAGCTCACCTGGCTAGTCACAAATCACAGAAGCAAAATAGCTCAGGAAAGAGCAATGGAATCATGGAAAGTCAGGAACACCATGTAGGATCCTATTTATGCTATGCAGGGTGACTTAAAAGAGAAAAACTTCTAGCTCATATTAAACCACATTATTTGTAATAGAGAATTAAAAGTGCTTTATTTTGGTTTATTTTCTTTTAAAGTCTGGAGAAAGAGCAGCACTATCCCTGCAGCACACCTGGTTTAATAGGGCATGTTGGGAAGGGGTTCATTTACTCCATGAGTTCAGGATCCAGTTTAACTGGACTCTGAAATGGCCAGTTATTGGCTTCTGGGGATAACTCGATGTTCTATCAACTCCAGTAAAAATTTCTTAGCACAGCCACAGCTTCTGTGTCCTTGCAATTAATAGCAAAGCAAACACCAAGTTTGCTCACATGTACAAACGAGGTTCTGAGCAGAGTGATAGGACTAGATCCACTTGAGCCTACTGCACATTGCTGGGACAAATCAAAATCCCAATGATACACAGCCTAGAACTGTAATTAGAGGGCAGGTCTGAAAAACAACTGAATACAAACTGAAAATGGGGGCAACTCTGCCCGGGCCATTCTTTGCTTCCTCCCCTCCAGCCCTTTCAGAGGAGTGCTGTGTGGTCTGCCAGGGCTGTGTGAGAGCTGAGGTGTTGCCCAGAGCTGCTGAGCTGCCTGGATCCCTCAGCAAGCTCATTTGGCAGCTGTGTCTGCAGCTGGATGTTGGGGAGCAAGAGCTCTGGGGTTGTGACTAGCAGCTTCCTAAGTGCCACAGGAGGCATGTGCTGGAGAAAGTGCAGAAGGTGACCCTTGCTCCAGGTGGTCTGTGAAATGCCCCTGGCCTACAGGGGCATGCAGTACAAACTTTGTGAGGAATATTGTGTCAGGTTGTAAAGGGAAATCACTGAAGCTTGCCCTTAGAGACACCTCCTACTCCTGCCCTGCTGCCCATCCACTCTGGCACCTCCAACTCCTGCCCTGCTGAACATCTCTGGCACCTCCAACTCCTGCCCTGCTGACCATCTCTGGTATCTCCAGCTTTGCCCTGCTGCCCATCTACTCTGGTATCTCTCTGAGCTTTGCTCTTCAAGGCTTTCTGGACAGACTTCAGGATCAGGGTGGAAATCAACTTGTTAGTCCCACACCTCCTTGCTGAGTGTCTGGGATAAAACCATCCCCTACAAGTGCTCATGCAGTTGGCCAACACCAAACCCACAGCTGCCTGGTCTCCAGCAGAGCTCACTTCCTCTCTCTAACACCTGTAATTAGAGACAAGCCCGGGAGGAACAGGGCTGATTCCTTGAAGAGCTCATGTGGAGGATCAGGAAGGACAGAGTAGATGGTTTCAAGTACAAGCTCTGAGGCAGGCTTAAGCTGGGTGGAGTCAGCTCAGAGGCCTGACCGGAGATGTCAATGTAAACAAATCCTCTGGGCACTCATTATGGAGAGCAAGGGCAACCGTGCAAGTCCCTACCTGCCAGTGCTTGAAATGGAGCCAGCCCAGACTGGGCAGGCAGGGCTGAGCTGCCTCTGCAGCAGCCTGAGCTGAGCCCTCACCGGGGGACTGGCTTGTCCCTGGGCATGGCAGGGACCTGGGGCTGCAGGCTGGGACCACTGCAGGGCTGCTCTGGGCCAGTGCAGGGCCCTGTGTGCTTCTGCTGGGACAGACCCACATCTCTGGGAGAGTCCCTGCAGGCTGCTCCTCAGGGAGCAAGGAGACAGGAACTTTGGTCGGGGTGTGGCACTCCCCCAGAGGAGAGCCCTGCTGTCTGACTGGGATGTGTGCCTGCCCCACTGCCTGCCCTGACCCTCTGGTGAGGAGCAGCCAGCCCAAGAGGGCAGGGGATGACACACGGGAGTGGTGGATGACTTCTGAAGGTGTTTCTGCCTGCCACCATCCTGCAGCATCCTGAATGCCTTTGGGTTCTCACCTTTCTTCCTCCCATCTCTCCCAAACAGCTCTGCACCCCATGGAGCTGGCTCAGACAGCTGCATGGAGGTTCTAGTCCTTCTCTTTTGCTGCTTTTCCTCAAGCATCTGACATTCACATATTCCTTAGTGTTCTCTATACTGCCAAAAGTGTGTGATGCTTTTTGGGGAAGCTCTCTGGTGATAACTAGTCCAAAGTGCAGGCAGTCATGAGTTTCTCTTTGCTCTCATGTGAGTTGTGTTTAGCAGGTCCTGCAAGTGCTGGAGCATGTGGTTTCTTTCAGCATCTCCCCATAGCTATGCTGACCCAGTCATCTCTCCTAGAATCCTTCCAGTTTTCTAGGATTTTCTCTTCTAGGTAAAGTTCCTATATTATGATGACTCTTGGTTTTATATATTCATTTATTTCTTATTGCTTTTTATAGAAGAGAAGAGTTACAAGGAGAAAGAGTTGAGCTCTGAGAGGGAACCTAAACACCAACCATCTAAAATAGTGTCTGAGAGCTATGACTCTTGAAAGGGAGATCTAGGAAATCCATATTCTTAGTAAGAAGCCATCTGGAAATTGTCAGGAGACCTGGTGTGGGTGTGTATGAAACCCTCCTAACCCCTAGAGCTGATTCAAGGGTTCTGACAGGCACTCCTCCATCCTGGATCTAGACCCATTTTGTGAGGGTGGGCATGCACAGGGCTCGTGGGCAGCACTGCTGCCACCGGGGCAGGGGCTGCCCTTGCTGTTGGGGTCTCTTGGCAAGCCCTGTCTGCCATCAAACAGGAAACTTGCTTTCAGTTTTTCCTTTTAGGCCAGACAAACCCACCTCTTGGGACTGTGAAAGCAAGGAGGGAAGGGGAGCATGGACTGTGGGTTAGGAGTTAAGAGAGGGAAACTCTGGTTTCGTGTCCTGGCTACAAGGCTGCTTTTATTCTGTTTGTGTTGGGTCCCAGGAAAAGGCTTTACAATGTTTGAGTTCAGGCCTGTGTGGGGAGGGGAACTGAATGATTCACTGGAGTGTGATCTGCCCCTTTGTTGTGTCAATAATGTTATTTGCTCAGAATTCATCTGAAGGAGGAAGTGATCTTGAAAGCTTCCAAATCAGAGTTTCCTCCTCCAGACAGAGGCACTACCTGAGGGCTCCCAAGGCAAGATGAGCCCCATGGTTGTGTGGGGTGAGTCCCTGGAGAGGGCAGGACAAACTTAATTCAGCATTTGTAGCAGCAGCCTGAGCAGGGCTGGCACCCTGCACTCAGGTGGTTTCCACTGAGCAGCTCACTACTGCTCACTGGTATGAATTTCTGAAAGGTCTGTGTTCTGTTGTGGTGTGTCTCAGATCCCCCAGGCCCCTCCCAGATGATTCCCTGCCAGCTTTGTCAATCATTCCTCCTTCCCACATCCTGACCCCTGATGAGTGCTGCCTGCCAACCCTGCCATTCCAGAAGGGCACAGAGTGCTTGGCACAATTCAAAAGATGCTTCCCAGCCCTGCAAAGACATTGGGCCATCCAAGTGTCCTCTGGCCCTCAGGACTTTCCCCCGGCCCTGGTTGGTGTCCCCTGTGTTCCTTCCCTCCCCTCTGCCCTGGTTCCAAGGCCCAGCAGCCATGCTGTGGGAGTTCTGCTGGAGCTCTTGCTGCATTCACAGGCCTTTGGGCCAGGAATAAAACTCTGAGTCCAAAGGCTCCATCAGAAGCGGCTCCTTTCCTTCACCATGGCCTTGGAACCTCTCAGTCAAAGGTGACCCTGAGCTCCTGCTTGTCTCCAAGCCCTCAGCTGTGACATCCAGCGAGCCTGAGGGACCACTGGGGTGAAAACAGCACAGAGCTGCCAGCCAGGCAAACAGCTAGGGCCAGCCAGCTCAGGAACAGCCTCCTGGGGATATTGGATCTAACTCCAATAGTGTTCACCCTGAACTGCTCAGTAGCTCACTGCAACACCTCTTCCATGGTCCTGCTGCAGAGAATTTATCCACGTTAGACTGCCCAGCATCAGGCTGCTTCACAGCTGCAGAGCTGCTGAGAGCTGGGCTGTGGGCAGGACTCTGTGTTTGTGCAATAACTGCAGGAACAGCCCCCTCTGGGACCCCGGGGTGAGAAGGGTGCTGAGAGGCGGAGGAAGGGATCCAGTAGGGAACTACCAACATGGTCAGGACCTGGAGAAAGGGGACTTGTTTAGTGTGGTCAGAAGGAGGCTGAGGGGAATCTGGAATCCCACAGCTGCTGGAAGTGCAATTACAGAGCTGGAGGAATCAGGCTCTTCCTTGCCATCACTGACAGCTCACAAACCAAGGGGTCACACAATGCAGCTTGCAAGGTTCAGGTCAGGTATTGGGAAACCCTCCCAGGCACAGGCAGCACTGGGACATGTCACCCAGAGGCCAGGGAATTTCTCTCCTGTGAGGCTTTTGAGGCTCAGACAGATAAAGCTACAGCCAGCCTGACACCCTGCTGGCAATGGCCATGCTGCAAGGAGGTTTGGACTAGAGACCTCCACAGGTCCCTTCCAAAAGGCTTTTCAGCCACTCCGGTCACTCTGGTAACACTGCCAGCATGCTGTCAGAGTTTTACCTGGTGATTTTTGTTTGACAGAGTAACCCAGATCCAGATGGAGGCTGTCTGCTCCAGTTTCCTGGGGCAGTATGATCTCAATATGAAGATTATTGGTCGAGGAAGGGGAACAGATGTGGAAAGGAGTCACTTTTGTCCCCTGACCAGGAGATGGGTGTGAGGGGAGGGAGCTATTCTAGCGGGCCAAGGTGGCTGGAATTTTGTTTGAACTCACTCAGGATTTTGGAAGGTTTTCTGGGCAGCAGCAGTCCTGGTGCAGTGTGTGCAGAAGACCCTGGGGCATTAACAACACTTCCTTAGCATTTGTACCACATAAGTTGCCAGTGAAAGAGAAGAGAGTGGGACCAGAAACTATCTTTAATATATTTTGTGATGTACTGTGAGCCTCCAGGAGAAAGTCTGCTCCTGCCCTTGCCACCTAGGGAGTTTCTCTGGGAGTGGTGAAGTTTGATTCCCTGGTGCCTTTGTGTTGTCTGGTAGGATCCTCTCTCCTTTGTGCCCAACCTTTGTGGCTCTGCAAAACAGCAAAAGGAAACCCCCTCTTGCAGGACCTCTCACTTCTTCAGCCCAGATGCCCATGTTGACAGAATTTACATGAACTCCATTTCCTCATAGTTTTTTCCTTCCTTGTTCCTTTGTTAAATTTATCTGGAGAAGTTGAACATTACTGGGAGAGAACTGGGGCTTGTAGCAGGATTTTTTCCTCAGGGGAGAGGAGGGGAAGAAAGCAAAAAAGGGAGCCCAGGGAACCCAGCAATTTATCCATGTCCTGTTACCTGCTGATCTTGAACTTAATCACTACAAATATGTCATCATTGCCGAAGTCATAATTAAGTTCAGCATTTTACTGTCAGCGTAATTGTATGAACCATCTTCTTGCCTTAGTAAGTTCTTGAAATACAGTCTCTTTTATCGGCTGTCTGCCAAGTTGTTTAATTTTAATGCTGTTGGAATCAGGTTTTTGAAATGCACCTCAAGCACAGTAAATACAGTGCATTCCCAGGGCCTGCCTTGTTTCTGTACATGAATGAGATCAGCTGAACAAGCCAAGCATGAAGATGTTGTGCAGCTGAGTCCTTCTGCAGGGCTCTACTTGGTGGCACTGAGCCACCTCGGTGTCCCCTGGCTCTGCTGCAGACAGCTCATGGCACTCCAACTTTTCCAGCAAGACCTGTAAAATTTCCACACTTCTTTCTTAAAATCCAGGTTGCCACAAGAGGTTTGTCCTCCAGTGAACTGCATTTCTCCAGCCCGAGTGCTTTCACAACAGGGCCTTGTCTTAGGGGAGTGAAGAAGGGGCACCTGGCCCTTCTGAGTGCTGTGGAGGTGTCTGAGGCAGCAAAGAGGCACCCCAGGAGAGCCCCCTTGGCCTTCCCTGCTTGGGAGCTGCTGTGGGATGTGGGATGTGATTTGTCTGGACAGACTGAGGGCTCCCTTTGCCAGCAGGAGCTGTAGCTCAGCAGGGGGCTCTTCTGGCAAATGTTGTTCAGTGCTAATTAGCCCTTGCTTGGCCTCCAGCCCTTGCTTGTTTGTTTGCGTGTTTGTTTTTCTTGCACTGACTCATCTTGCTCCTAAGATACAGCAAACATGTCATGAGCTGCCTGTTTCAGGCACTATCCATGTTGTTGCTGATATAACCATCCCATAAAGAAAATTCTCACCTTCCCCATTAATGCCTGTCTGTTTTCTAAATCCTTAAGGAACTGGATTTTTAATACAGCTCTCTCTGTTCCCCCTTTACCTCAGACAACCTCCCGGATGTGTGGAGCATGCAGAGGAGCTGAGGTGCCAAGAGGAAACCCCCTGGTCTGTATTCCATCCCTGTGGGCTGTGTGCTGGGACTGTGAACAGCAGGGATGTAGTGCTTTTCTGCCTGCTGGACCTCAGACAGCTGAAGAACATCATGGGCAGAGTGCTGAGCAAGCTGAGGGTGGTGTTTCCTGAGGAGCAGCGATGGTTCAGACATGTGGTGGCAGCAGCCTGCAGGGAGGTGAGGCTCAGGGGAGTGGGCAGTGCCAGTCCACTGCTGGCTGGTCCTGTGTGCTCTCCTGGCTGTGGCACTGCAGCACAGTGGCCTCTGTAGTGTGACAGGCCCAGGAGGAGCTGCACTGCCAGCCCACAACCTCTCAAAAATGGCATCTGTTGCTGCAGGAGATGACAGGATGAAAAGAAAAGCAGAGGTAAACTGCACCTTCCAGAGACAGGACAACACCCCCAGATCCTGAACTAGTCATGAGCTATGTGTTTGTATTGGCCATGTCCTACATCTTGTGGGAACTCCCTGGAGAACGCACCGAGTAAGTGAACTTCCAGAAATGTGATGTGAATTCATTGCTACCTTTATCATGTGAGTGCTATTGGAGTTAGATCCAATATTCCAGGAGGCTGTTCCTGAGCTGGCTGGCCCTTGCTGTTTGCCTGGCTGGCAGCTCTGTGCTGTTTTCACCCCAGTGGTCCCTCAGGCTCGCTGGATGTCACAGCTGAGGGCTTGGAGACAAGGCCAGGCCTGCAGGAGCTCAGGGTCACCTTTGACTGAGAGGTTCCAAGGCCATGGTGAAGGAAAGGAGCCGCTTCTGATGGAGCCTTTGGACTCAGAGTTTTATTCCTGGCCCAAAGGCCTGTGAATGCAGCAAGAGCTCCAGCAGAACTCCCACAGCATGGCTGCTGGGCCTTGGAACCAGGGCAGAGGGGAGGGAAGGAACACAGGGGACACCAACCAGGTCCGGGGGGGAGTCCTAAGGGCCAGAGGACACTTGGATGGCCCAATGTCTTTGCAGGGCTGGGAAGCATCTTTTGAATTGTGCCAAGCACTCTGTGCCCTTCTGGAATGGCAGGGTTGGCAGGCAGCACTCATCAGGGGTCAGGATGTGGGAAGGAGGAATGATTGACAAAGCTGGCAGGGAATCATCTGGGAGGGAGCTGGGGGATCTGAGACACACCACAACAGCCTTCAGTTTGCAAGTGTACCAATGATACCTGTGAAACCATCTCCTCTGCAAAGGCTTCTGTACAGCTGGATTGCTGTGTTGGAGCAGTGAAATGGGATGGCCTGTCTTCTATCTCACAGCAGCCATCTCTTTTGTTCTGCCCATCCTGTCATTCCTTCCCCTCTGGAGAGCCATTGCATTCTGGTGACAGTCACACCTCTGCATATATGATGCCACTGATAAATTCCAGTCTGGCTCAAGCAGGAAGTATGTTCCTCAGACAGCTCTTTTGAAAGTCTTCCATGATCTCTCCCTGCCAGCTGGCCCAGGGATATGTTCTGCATTAACACCCCTTGATCTGTCTGCTGGTTCTGACTCCGTTGACCATGATGTCTTTGTGGAATGCTCTAAGCAGAGCTGGGGCTGCTTCTGGTTGATTCAGACCATATCTTGGGGAAAGCTGCCCACTGGCCCATCCCATTCCTTTCAGCAGCTTTCTGTGTACCAGGTTCTCCATGGGGACCCTCTCATTTCGTTCCTATTGATCTGTTTTGGCTGAGCTGCCTGGGCTTGCCCTCGCTCCTGGCTGCCTTCAGGCACCCCCTGCACTCTCTGCTGCTTCACCCAGCCTCCATTCCAGCAAAGCAGGGACACATTTGCAGCTCTTTTGGGGATATGTCAGTGTGGGTAGTGTTGGTCTGGGTGGATCAGTGCCCTAAGAGACCCAGGCAA
The DNA here is from genome assembly GCA_013397245.1 of Thryothorus ludovicianus. NCBI lineage: Eukaryota > Metazoa > Chordata > Aves > Passeriformes > Certhiidae > Thryothorus > Thryothorus ludovicianus. Next base: position 323,175 of record VZTB01010489.1, read on the forward strand.
TGCACAGCCTGTCTTAGGAAGGGTAAGGTCTGAGTGTCTTCCCTGTGTTCATTCTTCAGGTGTGTACACCTGCCCAGCAGTGTCTCAGCTGCCATCTCACCACAGTGCCAAATCTGAGCTGATGACTGATTTGTTGTACCAGGCCCTGCCTCTACTGTTGAAAAACCTCCAGGGATGCCAGCCCCTAAGCTCACTGCTTGATAGAGACATACCAGCAGCCCCAAATTGTACAGCCAGGCTGCACAATTGCTTGCTCATCACCTGCTTGTTGGGGTAGTGTGGGGGAAGTTTTAGGCTCTCCTTCCTATTTGGGTGCTGTTCTCTGCTCCACTGTACACTTCAATGGTGTAGCATTACCAGGATTGATAGACCAATGCACATCTTTGGGCTCTACATGTGTGTGACAGCTGTGGCCAAAGAAAACAGAATTATTTTCTGAATGCAGCACACACAGGTTACTTGGGCTTGAGTAGGCCTGTTACGTGTAGGACTTCTGTTCCTTAGTTTGCAAACACTGTCATCTAAATATTTGTGTAGACTGGAAGATTTAGGTGGAGAAATGACACAGCTTCCCCTGAAGTCACACAGCAGACAGCTGGCAGCTGCAGGAAAGGCCCAGCCCTTCTGGTGCCCTACCCACCAAAGCAGACTGCTCCTGCTCCTGTGCTTTTCCCTCCACGATATTCCTTTGTGTACATCCCCTTCCCTTGTTCTTTCTCCCTTCCAGCCTCAGGGGTGTGGTGGAGAGGGGATGGGTGTGGAGAGTCTGCCTTGCTGAGTTCCATCTGGAAGGCAAAGCTGCACAACCCCCCCACCTGCAACCACCACCCCATTCAAGGATTTCAGTAGTGAAGCCAGCTGCTAACAGGAATAAACTTGGCTGGCTTTTAATACATTTTTACCATCTCCAGATCTGGGCTAAAAATCCATGTTCTCCGCAAAGGTGACAAATGCTGCCAGTTGTCCCAGCCTGTGTCTGCACCCCCCAAAGCCTGTGACTCAGCAGTGACTCCAGGATGGAGCTGCACAGAGTCCTTCATTTTGGGCTACACATGGCACCTGAACTTCACCGAGTGAGGCACTCCCAGCCTGTCTGCTGTTACATTCCCTGCCTGGAATTCACCACACAAGTGACAGCAGCACAATAAAAGCCAACAGATGAGCTGGTTTCTTAGCTTGGCTTCAAAGTGGGAGCATTTGGTGCTTTGCTGTGCTCAGGTCAGGCAAAGCACCAGGGTTCCAGCAGCAGGGTACTCCACACCATCATGGATGCCTGATGGTTTCACCCTTCATGGAACCCCTTTGTTGAGTTTTCTTCTTTCAGCTCATCTCAGTTTTTCTTGGTGAAATATGTGTCCTGAAACTGAAGGTACACACTGAAATCAGCGGATCTTCTTGGTATTTTTGTGCACAAATTCTGGCTTTAATTTAGCTGTTGTCCCATGGAAATCTGGGCAGTGTCTGTCACACCTCCCAGGGGATGTATTTTGGCAGTTTTACCTGGCCTGAGTCTAGTTCACTAAATATAGCAGGGCTTTGTGTGGATTAAATGCTGTGTGCTGTAAGTTGGCAGAATCCATCTGCTCTGAGCAGACCTGGGCCATTTCTCTCTATTGCTCATTTTCTTTAAATTTAACTGTGCTGCTGGTCCCTTAGTCATCTGAAACCAGGACAGGGTCTGGTACTTGGCAAGATTGGGGGAGAAACTGGTCAATACTCTGTTCCTGAATTCCTGTGTGTCTTGTTTCTCCAGATCAGACCCTGGAAGAACATCTGCATGCAACCCCTGCACCACCCACAGCAGCTCCTGCTCTGTACAGGCACCAGGCAGGGCTGTGTGCCCACGCTGCCCCAGAGCAGCTCACCTGGGCTGGAATTTGCCTTTGCTCAGCCTGTCAGAGGCCTCCACTGCTCCTGCAATCAGTATTTGTTTCTGAGTTGTGGCTTTGTTTCCTAGAGCTCATTCAAGTATTATTTCAGAGGCTTTTGCATGAACATGCTCATTTGAAGGAAAGAAGGAAGAGATACAACTTTCAAAGAAAACACCTGTAGGTATCAGTGTTTTGGTAGCTCCATACTGAGGGGAACCTGTTTCAAATCCCTATGCCTGTCCTTTCCAGAGCTCAGCCAGGACATTGAGTGTGTGCCCTGGCTGCTGAGAATTTAGGGTCACCCTAGATCAGTTTATTTGCCTTCCAGGAGGTCTAGGGCATGCAGCAGCTGTTGAATTGTGTATAAACACAGGGCAGGTGCTGGCTGGCATCCTCTGGCTCCTGTGTTGGGTGCAATTGCAGGAGCTGCCCCGTTTCTGCCAGCTGGGGCAGTCCTCAGAGTGTTCCTGTGGGTACTGTGTCCCCAAAAACATGGATTGTCACAGCACCCTGGAATGCTCTCCCCAGCAGTCATGGCTGTGGTGGGCCCTTGGCTGCAGTGTGGTTTTGGGTACAAGCAGGGGGGTGCTGCACACCCTGCCCACCCATGGGGCCCTCCGTGCTGGCATGGGGGGCTGGGAGGGTTTGCAGACTGATTCACCTCTCCAATGCCAGCCTGTGCTCAGAACCTCAGCAGGTATTTCTGAGCTTGGAATGTGGGGTCACTCACAGCAGGCTGTTTCCAAATGGAGCACAACCTGTACAGGGAAGTCTTTGTTGGTGGCAGTTGATTTCTGTACCTGTTTCCCTCACAGGTATGATGTACATGTATTATTTTTGGCCCCTAAAAGCAGGTTTGGTGGTCATCCATGCCAAAGTTACATGTGAAATTAGGTTATTTCCAAGAGAGCAACGTGGAGTTTCTCCTCCCCTGGCCTGCCAATGCTGTGTCTCCTCCAGAGGCATTTCACCTCCCCTGCATGAGTCTGTTCCCCTGACATGGATTTGACACCACCCAGAAAGGTGGGTCCCACCCACAGGCTGTGCTGTTGTAGGCAGCTGGGCAATTGTGGCTCTGGTAAAGGGGTTGGTTGTGCAGACTTTGGAACCAGATCAGAATCCAAAATTCCCCTGGACTGGGGAAGAGATGGGGTGCTAAAACTTACCTCTGAAAACATCTTTTCTCCCTATGAATAGCCACTGCTCCTCACTGCACTGTGAGCTGAGAAAAACTGGCAATCCCTGAGCAGGCAAGATGTGCTCGTGTCTGGGATCAGGTTTGCACGGTGGGAGCATGAGGTGTGGTGAAATACCTGGAGAAAATGGTCTTCAGGAATCCAAACGGGAGTTCCCGTGTGCTGCAGGCATCAAAGCAGCTCCTTTGTGCAGGTGGGGGCCTGGGATGGTCCCTGTGCCATGGCCAGACTCCACATGCCTCTGGTTTTGTTACTCATGCCTTAATCATTTTATTCCCTTGGGGAAACTCATAAAAGTAATTGTAAAATTTCTGGCAAGGTGATAGGAGGAGGGGGAAAGTGTGGGGGAGATCCCTGCCCTGGCTGCTCTGTGGGTGCTGCAGAGCCTCTGGCTGAGCTTGCCCCGTCCCAGGGGCACCCATGCAGGGACTCACCCATCTCCTTCCCCTCAGCTGTGCTGGCTGCTCAAAAACCTCCCCTGGAGAGAGTGGGAGCGTGGAAATACTGCACAGCCCCCAGCACCTCTGGCCCCCTTGAATTACAGAAATATGAGCATTGCTCTAATATCAGTGTCCATCTATTAACACACACAGACTCTCTAACAGTTTGCAGTTACACAGTGGATGTTTATTGTGGCTGGGCAGTGGCTGGGATCTCTCCCTAATGCACACTGCAAAGTTTCACAGGTGATTACAAAGCTTTTATGGACAAAAATGTTGAATATACAAAATACAAATGCATATCCATACCCTTGTCATTTCCCCTTCCTATGCTAATTGGCAAGGAGGCAATTAAGCATGCGTGGTTTGTTTCCTGAAATGAGTCGGGGTCTTTTTATGAGGAATCAATTAAAATGATGAAGTAAACTGAGTCTTCCTCACTCTGACCTTTTCACCTTTTCTGGGTATTCATGACAAATGAATCCTTGGTAGAATTTGCAGTTTCCTGCATTCAATCTGTTTCCTACCATGGGAAAATTGGCTGTTGTCCATAAAATTGACAAGCAATGAGTTACTGGATCTTGGATATCTCATCTGAGATCTGGCTTCTACTGGGTAAAGCTTATCTGTCTTTTTTATTTTTTTAAGCTAACACAGCATCTATTCTAACTGTAATCTTAACTTTTCTAAAATCCTTAATTCCTCAAAATTAACATCTCATCCTCACCCATGGGCTGCTGAGGTGGGAGCACAGACCCATGAGGGACCCCGGGGCCAGGACCTTGGGGACAGCATCTCCTGCACTCTGAGGCCAAACCATCCCTTGGAAAATGGGATTAGGGCAAATGTTTTTTTGTATCTCCCAGACAAGGGCACTGAGCTGCCGGGTATTTGATCTGTCCACGGGATTGGTCCCTGCCCGCTGCAGCCACAGGCAGCTAAGCCAGGGCGCTTAGCATCAGGAAATCCCTCTCAGCACTGCAGCCTTTGAAGGCAAATGTGACCCTTTGATTGGCAGCCCTAAATCTGACTGGACTTAAAATAGAACATCAGCATCGGGTCTCTGAAATTCAGCTCTCCTCAGGCTTCACTTCTTTGGCCCTGCTTCCTTCTGATTTCGATGTACAGGCATTATAATTAGGCAATTTGCAAATGGAAACCACAAAAAAAAAAAGGCAAAATAAGGCAGTGCTATGGAGTGACAGCTCTGTGCTTGCCCCGTTAACTCTTTCCCTGGGCTATCAGAGATGGGATGTTGTGTTGGGTGGGCTCCTACTCTCATCTAAAGTGATTCTTATGCTCTGGTTTTGTAACAGGTATTTTGAGCAGTGGTGCAAACGGGAAATTGCTGCCTCTGACGTGGCTGATAGACACCAAACACTCCTGCACAGGTGTACCCCACAGCTTGGAGGGTCTCCAGGCCCGAGGCCACCTACATCATTCTCAGAGTAATGGTGGGTGAAGTCTCATGCTAAGAGCTCTCTTCTGCTTTTCTGCCTCCATTTCCAGCTGCCTACAGTAGTTTTGATTGCTTACCCCAGCCAAAGAACAGTGAAATCCACATTTGCTTAAATCCACATTTACTTCGCCCCAGAGTTGGGAGTTTTTCACCGGTAATTAAACAGTCCTTTGTGCCTGCTTTGCAGAGCACTTTAAATCAGACACCTCACACTGCCAACAGCTGCACAGTGCAGGACATTGATGAAAAAGATTTGTTTCTTTGTTTGATTTTAATTATTCTGCTTCACTGCAAAATCCCTTCCAGTTATACCAGTATAAAAGCACTGGGTAAACAAAGCTGATGTTGCTTGTCTGATGTGTTGATGCCACCGGTGGATTTTGCTGTGGTGGAGAGTTTTGCCAGTATAGCTGCACCAGCAGGACTGGTTCAAGGCACATGACAGGAGCTGGATGTGTATCGATTGGCAGCCAATACACTGCACCTCCTGCTCAGTCCCTGCTGGCTCAGGAATATGATGAGTGAGGCTGTTTGCTCCCTGCCTGTTGTGAGCAAGGTATGGCTGATCCCTGCTCCTACCCAGGAGCAGGAGCGTGTGCTGGGCTTCCCATCACTGGCAGCAGAGCGTGCCAGGGAACTGTGTGCATGTGTTTGTGGGCCTGTGCCCACATTCCCAGACCCCACCACACCTGGGGGTTGGGGATTTTTCCTCAGGGCACCCCAAAGTGAGATGTTTCAGCACTCAGAGCCTGGGCTCTCTATAAAACCTGGGTCCCCAGGCAGGCAGGGAGCCTCAGAGGGGGCTGTGCCCCAAAGGTCTGAATGGGCTGTTTGGAGGAAAACCTTTTGCCTGACCATTTCTGCCACCTTGACTTGAATTCAAGCACTCCAGAGTCATCTGCTGGGGAGCTGCCAGTCACATACTGCTGCTCTTTGGGTCTGAGTCATGCACAGACACTCAGGGGAAGGAATTCCTCCCCTCACCTCCTTATCTCCCCAGGAGGAATGCATCACAGCCTTCATTCAGTGTACACTCACCATGCTGTCTCTAGGAATAACCTTCTGAAATGAGCTTTGTGGAGCTGGGGAGAAGAGGATGCTAAAGAGGAGATGATGGAGCTGGAGAAAGAGGGGAGAATGGAAATAATTAGCGTTTCTATCCTTCTTTCTCCTGAAAGTGATAGTTCTCTTGCTCTCACATTTCTGAAACGTCCCTTCAAAAAAAGGAGGCCCCTTCTCCACAGCAAACAAGCTGTATGATCTTGGAAACCATTTCATCCTGCCTCTTTGGAAGAGCTACTGCAAGATGAAGTTTCCCTGTCTCCCACCTGTGCCAGTCTCGCTGTCCCTGCACTGTGTGCAAGGGGAACACCAGGAGCTGAGCTGTGATTCCTTAACAATACCTGGGAATCAGAACTCACAAAAAACGCCACAGTAGGACTCTGTTGGCAGTGTGTACCAGCCACTGTGCTGCTTGCCTTATGCACTTTACTTCCCTGTCTGTGGTTGTTTGTCTCTGCTCCACTGTTGCAGGTTTCACTGCTGCTTTGGGCTGGTTCTTCCTGCACTCGGTGGTGTTGACTTTATTGTGGAAAAATGTAAGGAGGCTCTCAGAGGAGCAATTATTTTGTGTACTGGCTTTAGGCTCCTCATGTTTTGTTGCCTCCTTATCTTAATGTTTCCCAAGAAGTCTTACAGATATTTCTTTATGTGCATGTTTAAATGCATGCACATCCATATATATCTATATATATTTATGTATATACACATACACACACATATATATGGATATATATATGATGGGCCAAAGAAACCATTGTTGAATTACTGCAGTGTCTCTGAAAATGAGTGTGAATTTCCTTCACGCATTTATTGAGAGGGTTTTTTGCATATATTCAAAGGAATTTTACCAGAGGCAGCAGTGCAGCAGTGGCTGAGCACTGTCACCAGGTCAGCCCAGCACCACGCAGCACTGAAGGTGTCTGGAGCCCAATTCAACCATGGATATTTTGTGGCTCTGAGGCAGCCAGACTCCATTCCTTCTCAGCCTTTTATGTGAAGTGGTGACAAGGTTGAAAATAGGACTGTTGAAAGACCTCTGGGACAAGGACATCCTGCCTTTGAGGAGGTGGTTATTGTCCACTTTGCTGTGGTTCCTGTCCCAGCTATGGAAGGACCTTTGGTTGGGAATGTCAGAGACATTGATGCTGGAGTGAACCTGCTCTTGTTCTGAAATACACAGCTGGTGTGCTGTCCTGGTAGCTCATTTTATTCTCAGTATTTCCACTTTGATGAAAGCTGTTGAGGAATTAAAAAGCCTCACCTATGGGTAACGGAAACCCACTGAGAACAGCATTTCCCATGTAAATGGAGAATTTTGTCCCCTCAAGCTGGCAGCAGTGGGTGTGTCCGAGGGGAATCCCCTGGCCCACATTGGCTCCTGTGCTGTGGGTGTTTTGCTGCTGGCTGCTTCGAGCTGTCCGTGCTCCCTGGGGATGCTCCCTGGCCTCGGCTGCGGCTGTGGACGTGGCCATGGCACCTGGCAGCTGACAGCAGGGAGGCACTGCCCAAAACCATCTCAGGGCCGTTTGCCCAGTGGCCCTGCACGGAGGGATGTGCCCCGGTGGGCAGATCCCTCCTGCCCAGACGTGCCTGCCGGTGCCCGGGGCGCTGCGGGATCGCTGGAGCGCTGCCTGCCGGGTTCAGGCCAGGGGAGCTGTCTGCACACTGGGTGAGGCCCCTCTGATTGCGTGCCAGGAGCTGCACACAGACACAGACAGCTGGATGAAAGGTGAAAGAGAGGTGTGGAAAATCCCCTCCGAGGGGCTAGGATTGAAGCTGTGAAACCAAAAGCTTATGGAAACACTTCAGGCTCCATCTGGGGTGGCCGTATTTCCCTCCAGAATCAGTGGGAGTTGAGAGATCATAGGCTCTAACTCCACTAGTGTTTCATTTTGGAGCAGCCATGTGGTTTTGAAGTAAATTTTCTAATTGTCCTCACTCTCTGCGCACTCCATGGTTTGGCGGGGCACAAATTCATTTTGGTGGAAACCAGATCAGAAGGTCTGCCTGAGCTTACACCAGATGTTCTCCAGTCGTGGAGGAGGATGTGGTGGATGAAGGCAGCAGCTGGTTGTCTGGGCAGCTGGGAATGACATGCACGTGTAGGGGCTTTGTCCAGGCAGCCCAGCTGGAAGTACCATCCTTAAGCAGCACACATGGTGGATGTAGGAGCCTCGAAGCCAACAGCTTCAGCCAACTGATCTCCTCCATCACACACAATTCTCTGCTCCTGTATGTTACTTTGTTAGCTCCAACACATGTGGGCACTGCCCTTGAGCTTATGTGACCTTGAGCCCTTGGTGAGTAGTGGCCTCAAGTGGGTGTTGAAGTTTAGCTCTCCAGGGACCACAAGTCATCTCGCTTGTGTCCCACACTTACAGCTGCAGCGTGGCCTGTGCTGAAGTATTTGCAGGCTTTGCACTGCCAGGGAGAGGGTCAAGTGTCCCCTTTGTGGTGGGGTCAGCATGGGCATCAGGAGAACATTGGCTGCTGTTTTACACAGCAAGTGTTGGAGAGAATGGCAGAATGGTTTTCTTCCTCCTGTTCTTCTTGCTGAGACCTCCATCAGAATAAATGCTCAATATTTCCCGGGGTCCCTGTGATCTGGAAAGTAACTGCAGCCATCCTGGGACACCTTGGGAAGGCCCCTCCTGCCTTCTGCAGCTGTAAAAGCAGCTCTGCCGGGGCAGGTCAGGGTGTAGGAGGCACTGGGCTGGCAGCTGGAGGTGTTTTGCTGGCAGGGGCACAGCAGCAGCCACCTTCCTGGATGCTGTGCCCTGCTTGTGCTGCACTGGGCTGAGCAAACAGACCAGGAGATGCACTGGGCCAAGGAATGCCCCCAGGAGCACTTCCACACTCACCACCTTCAGGCTCTGTCCCTCAGCTGCCACTGGGCTGGGTAGGGCAGCAGAAGTGCCCGGGGAGGGCTCAGAGCAGTGCCAGTTCCCCTGCAGCTGTTGGAAGAACAGCTGGAACAGAAAGTGGCTCTTTTCATGCTCAGTGCCAAAGTTTCCTGCTCCTCCTTGTCAGCCTGGAGTTTCATTTCAACCCACACGCTTCCTGCATAAATCACTGCAGCCCGGAGGGGCCGGGCAGCAGCTCCAGCAGGAAGGGGCAGAGCCTGCTTCTCTGATAGGGATGTGCCCTCCCAGCTGGTTGATAGGGGGCCAGGAAAAAAAGCCCTCATAAAAGCAACAGAGGGCCTCAAAACCAAGGCATCTCCCAGCCACAAACTAATCTCCCCGAGCACAGCTTGGTGCTTTCACATTACCTTTGTGTTTGCAGTGGGTAGGCAATGCCTGGCCCGGGGGCACGTGCCCCTCATCGCAGGGCTGGGGCTGTGCACCGAGTTTGGGTCGGGCAGGGAGCCTGGGTGACAGTGCCATTGCCAACACAAGGGCAGAATGGCAGGAGAGCAGTCCCAGGCCAGGTGGGCAATGTGCCTTGGAGGGGGCTGGGAGCACTGGGGAGGCTGGGCCAGGCACTGGCTGTCCCTGGGGAAAGGCTCCAGCAGTAGTAAAGGTGTGTTTGCACAGAGGGACAGGGAAGGGCAAGTGCTCGAGTTGGGGAGACAGTGGAGAGGTGATTCATGTGACAGTCAGTCAGAGAGGTGCTTTTCAATTAGTGCCTCATCTCTTTAATCTCTGTAATCTCGGGCATCTTGCTGGTGCTTTTCATCTAGAGATCTCTGAGATGAATACAGTCATCACCCCCAAGCAGGAGGCTGGAAAAATTCAGGTGCAGAGCAGGTGGAGGTGAGAGCTGGGGCTAAAACAAGAGCAGCTGCCCCACTCTGTGCAGCTGGAACTGTGTCTGCTCTGGAGAACCACGAGGCTACTGACACCAAGCCCAAGGCTGAGATCAGCTGTGCTGGTAAGCTCAGGGCTCTCCTCTGGTGTCAGGGCTCTGGTGGAAAGTGCTCTCTGCAAGTGGATTCCTATGGTCAAGGCAGGACAAAGCCCTGGACCCCTGCAGAGATTTTCTACCAGGTGAGGACAATGCCAAACCATGGCAGGTCCAGGAGCCACTGGTGTCCTTTTGCCCAGAGTATTTGGACAGCAACGTGTCTGGTTTGGGGAGCCTATCTGTGCAGGAATTGCTCTTGTTGTGTTCAGTGACCAGACTGTTCTTCTGTCACACCTGTCAGAATAACATCTCAGCACTTTTGGGGATTACATAAGGTGGTGTGATTGCTGTCCCATGTACTATCCCATGTGGGTTGCTTTTTCTCACAGCTGCTCCAGTGGGAAGAGTAAGTATTTTGAAGTGCTTTGCTTTGTACTTTAATATCCACGTAGGCTAAGGAGGGTAGAGCAGGGCACAGAGAGGTTTGAGGTTATGTGGTTGCTCCTGAGTGGTTTCTTCCCACAGTCCAGAGGGACCCAGGAAAGTCCCAGCTCCTACACAGGGATACCCTGCTCTTGTTTTTGGAGCTGCTCTGTCCCAAGGAGCTCAGCCCTGCCTCACTTCACCATCCTGCCCAGCACTGGCCTTCTCAGCTGTGTGGAAGAGGAACAGCAGTGGGAGATGGTGCAGACCTGGGAAGGTGCTTCTGAGGCTGCCAATTAGCCACTTTGAGGTTATTCTAATTGGAGTAAGATATTGTCCTAGAGCAGACTCCTGCTGCTGTGACAGAGGAAGAAGAGGAGGAGGAAGCTGGGCAGGGAGAGAGGCAGAGAGGAGGAGGTTTGGAAGAACTCCTAGTAAAGGAAGGGCCAACTTGACAGTGGTTTCTCCTACCCCAGCAAGTCATTCCCTGCTGAGCAGCTTTCCAATAGCCACAAAAGTTTCTATGCTGCCATTTCCCCTTGCCTCCTTAGGAAGAGACCCTGGAGAGGAGGCATCATTTCTGTTTGTCTTCAATGGCATTTTGCAGAGCAGAATGGACAGTCCTTCAGCCCTGAAGCTCTTTGAGCTGTTTTGAGGGGACCCAAACTCTTTGTGGCAGCAGATGTGGGATTGATTGAAGAAATCCATCTGCTTGGTGGTGTTAGCCATGGAAAACTTGAAGGAAATGTTCTAATACAATTTTTAATTCCAAAGATATGGTAGGATTTATTCAATTTGTGCTACCTAATGCAGAAGCCATAGGAGAGTCTCTGAGTAAAGTGTTCCTGGGCTCTGGTAGGTCCATGGTGATGCCTCAAGCCATGTTCTCACCAGGACTTTGACTTAGAGGTGAAGTATCTCAGCAGTGCAGAGCAGATCCAAGGCTGGCTTCAGCTTCTGCTGCATTATTCATGAGTGTGTGAAAAGTCTGAAAAATGTGACAGACTTTGGGTTAGGTCCTCAACACAAAGCTGCTTCTCATGAGATGAAGTGTGATCATGTCCCTCAAAGACAGGAGAGCACACGCTGGAAACCATGGGATAATGGCACGTACAAAGGGAGAGTGAAGTCTTTGGTGTTCTGCTGATGGTGGGTTTGTTTTCACCTTCCTCCCATGAGGATCACTTCTGCCAGTGGTCTGCAAGCGCTCCCAGCCGCAGCAGTGTGGTTCAAAGCAGTTGGAAAATATGGAATTGCTCTTGCATGGGGTTTTGCAAGGCCACTTGCTTGAGAGTGCAGATGATCAGGAGCCCCTCCAGGCCCTCTGGAGAGGTCACACTGGCAGCACAGAGTCTCTTTTTTTGCCAAAGTGAGCGTTCAACAAAGAGGTCAAGTGAAGATGCAGCTCACGTTCCCTTTCTCTGCGCTATGCTCAGACCCCTCAGGATGTGCAGGGGCTCAGCACCACTCCTAAATCCCTGAAGTACTTTGGCCTTGTCACTGAGGCTGGCTGTGGGACCCTTAGGCTGGGGGTAGGAGTAGGGGAAAAGGCAGGGATGCTCAGAGGCCCCAAGGAGAGAAGACAGCATGGCAGGGCCCCAGTTTCTCTTCCATACTGATGAAGCTCTGTGCTTTCCTAGTGGGGAAAGGGTGTGCACCTGTTTTCTGAGAAATAAGTGAGAGCTTTTCCTCTTGATTTCCATGAGAGCAGGTCTGGGAGGGAAGTTTCTATACAGGGGACCATTGTGCAAGTGGATGTTTTGTCCACCTTGGCTCGTGTTGCTGTAAAAATCAGTTATTGCTTTGTATTGAAGGCATGTGTGTCGCTGAGGGACATGCAAGGACACACATGGACACGTTCTCTTGAGAAGGCTGAAAACTCTTTATTAAAACATCTGACTCCACATTTATAGTATTTCCAGACAGACCAGGGGTTGGAGGAGAAGGCTGACACCTCTCCCATCCCATTGGTCAAGACTGCCCATCAGTTGTTTTCCACACCAAGAGGAAGTATGAAAATAACCTTGTTGTATGAAGACATTCTTCTGATAACAACACCTGTGTGTAAGAGAGAGAGAACTAAGAACTGTGAAAAATCTCGAGTTAGAAAGTGCCTCAGAAAACTTGAAAAATCAAGGCGACACATGTGAGGGTCCTGACGTTCAGGTCCAGCCTTCCCCACATCCCCGTGTACACAGCAACTGACCTCTGCTTTTTAATTCTCCATTCACAAATACACACTGGAACAGCATTCTGGCAGGGGACAAAGCCCAGCTCTGCAGCTCTCCCAGCCCTGCAGGTGCTGGGGAGATGTGATGCATCCAGCAAACAGGTCTGTCTGGCCATGCCCGAGCCCAGGAATCTGCTCTGGGTGCTTGTGTTGGCTGTTTTCAGCCTGCATGGGAGGCGTCTCTGCCTCCAAACCCTGTCTGTGCCTTGGGAATGCAGTTCCAGCTGGAAACAGGGCTGCAGCCTGGAAGGTGCTGCTCTGGGTGCTGGGGGATCCATCCCTGGGCCGTGCTGGGGCACCTCTGGCAGTCCAGAGACACAGACACTGGTGCAAATGTGAGACCACATCTTGTGGGAANGCTTTTTGGGTTCCTTCCTTCTTCTTCACCTTCTCCATTTCTGCTGTGATGGTGGCACGGGTGATTGGTTTAGAGCAGAGACCAACTGTGTAACACAGGTGATAGAGATTGGAAAGTAATTGTAAATAATGTAAATATAGTTTTTAGTATAAAAGATAAACACTGCCTCTCAGGGAGGGAGTTTGCCTTCTGCTGTCCTGCCAGACAGACCTCGGCAGGTCAGAGAAAGAATGTTATAGATAAGGAAAAATAAACAACCTTGGAAGCGAGACCTGCAGCTTCTTCTTTCACCTCGGGCTGGGGAAAAAGGACTTTATGAGGTCACGGGAATTTCTGCAGAAGCAGCAAACCCAACAACATCTGTCTGGGCCCTGCTGCTGTGTCCAGAGCCTGTGTGAGGGGCAGCTTCCATCAGCAGCTGCCAAGGAGTGCTCCCCACTCGGCACTGGCCAGCTGTGGAGAGCTGCTCCTTCTCCTGGGGGGAGGATGGTAGCAGCTGGAAATGCATTTTTGGGTTGGTCAGTGGAGAGGTGCTTATATTGAAGAGCGAAATATTATTGCTCTTGTACAGTCCTGGCTTTCGTGAAACCAGATGGGTTTGAAGTAAATATGGAGTTCCTTTGTCAAACATAATTAGGAGCTGAAATTCATGTGTTTGAAGAGCTATGAGTAATCCTCTGCGTTTCTGAAGAAACTTTTTTTTTTTTAAACTGAAAGCCAGTGACTTGCAATGGATTCTCACTGTACTGGTTGGATGAAGGACAAGGAGATCATATAAAAAGTCACCCTTGGTTTGAAATGAAGGCAATGAGAAATGAGTGCCTTGTACTAAAAGCATTACTGGAGTTTTTTGGCCAAGTATTGCAGTGTCACTTTCCTATTGTTAAAACTCTCTCACCAGCTGTGATGTGACCCTTCCCTCCACATCCACAATGGAAAAAAAGCCCTAACTGGTTAGAAACAGGAAATAATAAAACTCACTAACCACAAAGTGTTTTCAAAGACACAAAATAAACAAGCAGAGATAATGGGAAATAGATATTTCCCACTGATCTCTGTTCAGCACAGTAACCATAGCTAATAATTATAATCACTGGGGATTTACAGCTTTTAGAGGGAATGTATGTTTGTTTAAGATGATGTCAAACTGTAGTAAAATATTTTCATCATAGTCTGTGCTAGCACAGCAATAAGGCAGCCACGAGTGCCATGAGATGCTTTGGTGACACTGTGTAGAAGTAAAAGAGCACTTCAGGCCCGAGCTGGGGTAGGGAGCTGTTCTCCTTGCTGCTCACACGGGCGTGCAGGGGAGGTTCCTCTGCTGGGTGCAGCTCTGGGGGCTCTCCTGGGATGGGGTTTTTATCTAAACTCAGCAGTACTTGTGACAGTAAGCCGGGAAGATCTTTAATGTCTTTTCTCTGCCAGGGTTTTGCAGTTTTCTTTGCCTGATTGTTTTCTGTACCCGTGAGTGTCCCATGTGCTCCTGTTTGCTTGGGGTGGCCCTGCCTGCCACCCTCCTCGGGACCTTTGCAGTGGGGTAACAATGACCATGATGATGATGATGATGATGATGTGTGTTTTTCACATTGCTGATCACCCCAAAGGGCCCCATCGGGAAAGGGGGAAGCCTTCATTTTCAGGCAGGGGTTGGAAACTGCGGTTGAGGTTTGTGCAGTTCTTGATGTGTGCATTTCTGTATCTTTACCTGACACCTGACCTGCCTTCCCTCCTCGCAGCCAGGTGCAGGCCAGTTGTTTCTCCTGCCACTCTCATGCCACTGCTCCTAATGGCTCTTCGAGAGAGATGCATAAAAGGGAAAGCTTCGCAGAAAAAGATGCTAGACCCGGAGGTGCTGGTTTTCACTCCGGCGCCTCATCAAACAGATCCCGCTGCATAATGAACCCTCCGAACTGCGGGGCCCTTCATTTGTATGCACATGTTTGTTTAAGAGCTCCCTGCTCTTTTATTTCTGCTGTGAGTGACTTTTAACAGCCTTTGAGATGAAAAACGGGCATCAAATGTTGCCAGCAAGCGAGATTTGTCCCAATCTCCTCGGTCCAATTCGCAGGGAATTTTACCTTCTGCCCTGTAGCTGATCTTTGTGATTCAGTTATAAATAAAAGCTAAAGCATCGATCCAGGCTGATAAACCCAGCTCTGTATTTCCTTCATAACTTCTAAAATGTTCCTGTGTGTGTGGTGAACGCTGCTTTCCTACAAAGCACCAGGGCAAACCCCAAACCAGCTCTTTCAACTCCATCGAGGAAAAACTGTTTGTGAAAGAAGCAAACAAAAGCAGATGCTCGAACACTCTTTATTCAGAGCACATGGGACAAGGCTGGGAGAAATGTCAGTCGTTATCTCCTAAAGGTTTATTTAGAACTTTTAGTTATGGGGACAAAAAATAAAAAATCCCTAAATATAACTGTATGTAACATATATATATGTGTATATATACATAATATATATAGCATACATATATATACACACACACATGTAGTCACAAGCATAAGAGCAATGTCAGGATGTCTACGTGGCTGGGAACAGCACAGCCAGAGTGAGAGACCCAGAGAGCATTTCCAAACAGCCTGAGAAGTCCAAACCAAGTCTCTCCCTTTTTCTCTCTCTTTTTTTTTTTCCCCCCCTCCTAATCATTGCAGCATTTTTACAGGACTCAGTACTGGGATCTCCTACACTGCACAGGGATAATAATAAAAGTATCTTTTTATTATCAGGGATGATAATAAAAAGGAAAAAGCAGAAGAGACCAGTCGCTTGCCCTTCTATCCAACAAAGGGATCTCAATGGCTTACGTGAGATCTGAAGGTAAATTTGATGCCAGAGAGGGTTGTTGCTTGTTTTCTTGTATTTTTATTAATGGAAAGTTAATTATTTTAGAAGGTAAGACAAGAAAACTATATAATTATTGTACACTAAAGAGCATGATAGCATTCTAAACAATAATTTAGATGTATTAAATAAATAAAAAATAATAGCAGCCTTCTACAATGCAGGCTACACATAGGTTTACTTCGGCTTGAAGTACCCTGGTCTTTAGCCCACCTGCAGGAACAGATTTGCTCCCATAAGTGTTTTAAAGAGACATATCTATAAGATACATACGTGAGAGTGTCTAGGGTTAGGACAGAAATTAAAAACACACTTTACCACGGTCTCCACATATCTAATGACTCCATTCTGGAGTTGTTATGGGAAAAATTTGGCTGCAGAACCTGTCTGTGAGGTGCAGCATCAGCCTGGTTGAAAAGGGAAGGCGAGGGCAGCTGGAAGGGATTTTTGGACGTTTGTTTGTTCTCCGCAGGGTAGGGGCGCTCCTGTGACTGGTTTGAGCCTCGAGTGCTTCCCTTAGGGCTCAGGGCACTTTTCTGTGCCAGGAGAGGCTGCAGAGATGGGCTCGAGGACCTCAGAGCCGCTTTGCAGGTGTCCTCTCCAGACCTGGGCAGGGATTTGAGGAGGTGGTTCAGCAGGCGCGCCCCCAGGGTCTTGTCCATCCACTCGCAGGTGAGCAGCAGGTTGTGCACCTCGTGCATGCACTGGATGTAGCCGGTGCTGTACCTCTGCTGGGCTTCCAGCCCCACCTTGGAGTCAGCTGAGAGGGACAGGAGACAAAGAGGGGCTGCAGGGCGGGTGGCAGTGTCCGCGCTGGGCACTGCTGCACCTCTGGGCTTTACGAGATACTTTGGCTGCGGGGGGAAGGCGAGCGGGCCGTCAGCCCTGTGCCCTCCTGCCCGCAAAACTGCCCCAAAAAGCAGAAATCGGCTCTGGAAGGAAAAAACGCCTTCCGTGGATTAACCACTTGGCCGGCTCCATCTCCCCATCTAGCGGAGAAAGACAAACCCCGGCAGCAGCCCGGGCCGCGGCCGGTTTGAGACACGCCTGTGTCACAGGCTGCGGGGGATCAGAGCGGCTGGCATCGGGAAAGGGACCGGGAACAGGGCAAGGGAACAGGGTATGGGACCGGGAACAGGGCAAGGGAACAGGGTATGGGACCGGGAACAGGGCAAGGGAACAGGGTATGGGACCGGGAACAGGGCAAGGGAACAGGGTATGGGACCGGGAACAGGGCAAGGGAACAGGGTATGGGACCGGGAACAGGGCAAGGGAACAGGGTATGGGACCGGGAACAGGGCAAGGGAACAGGGTATGGGACCGGGAACAAGGTATGGGACCGGGAAGAGGGTATGGGACCGGGAACAGAGTGTGGGACCGGGAATAGGGCAAGGGACCGGGAATAGGGTATGGGACCAGGAACAGGGTATGGGACCTGGAACAGGGCAAGGGACCGGGAATAGGGTATGGGACCAGGAACAGGGTATGGGACCAGAAACAAAGTGTGGGACCGGGAACAAAGTATGAGACCGGGAATAGGGTAAGGGAGCGGGCACAGGGTAAGAGAGCAGAAACAGAATAAGGGAGCAGAAACAGAGTAAGGGAGCAGGCACTAACCCATCATCTTGCTGCTCTGGATGTTCTGAAGGTGCTTCACTGTCATTTCCAGGATGTCTGCTTTTTCCAGTTTAGACTGCTGATAAGGAAAGAGGGCAGCAGTTAGATGCCAAGAAGTATTTGCACTATGCCCAGTTTCCCTAAATATGAGGCATTTCCCTTCCTCCCCCTTTCCCCCAGCCCAATTTCCCACCAGCAAAAGAATAAGAAGCAGCAGAACATGAGCACTTACATCCAGGTGAAAGGCACCCACAACAGTCTCCTTCAGCTGGTCTAAGCAGTTATTAATCCTTTCCCTTCGCTTCCGCTCAATGAGTGGTTTCCTTAACTGGCAAAGAAAAGGAGCAGAGAAAATTGCAGTTGTTTGCATTTCCTGTCCCTGCTGCAGTTCAGCAAGGCCAGAGACCCCTCTGCTGTGTGAGGCCAGCGCAGGGTGGCACAGTGCTCCACAGACACAGGATGGGGATGGAATCTGTGCCAGCTCCAGCCATGCCCTGTCCCTGAGGTGCCATCACCTCTCCCTTCTCCCCCTTCCAATCATTTCAAACAGAGAAACTCATTTCACCCAATCGAAACAGAGAGAAGGCATAGAAAGGAAGCAGAAAAAACACCCGCACGAGTGAAATTCAGAGAAAACATCTTTCTAATAGGAGAAAAGGCGTTGTCCCCTTTCTGTGTCCTGGTGCCTGAATTGTGCAGCCCTCACTCACACACCCATACAGAGGACGCTCACCTTCCTCTCCTCCTTGGTGCTGGCGACCTTGTGCGTGCCAGTGGTGGCCGCGGCCGTCATCCTGGTCCGGCAGCTGGCCCGGCTCCGGCAGGACTGGGCTGGACTGGGCCGTGCTGGGCTGGGCTGGGAAGGGAAGGAGCCCTCGGGCAGTGGCTCGCTCCCCTTCCAGATGGGCTCTTCGCTGCTCCGCTGCTCCTCCGCTGTATTTATAACCCTGAATTAGCATCTGAAAGGCAACTTTCCTTGGCGGGACTTCTTTTCCCACACGAGGGGTCGAGCCCGGAGGTTTGTGGCCATCAATCAAAGCTGACAGGTCACTGCTTCTTTTCAATGGCCACGCCAGCCCCCCGAATGGCGACAGATGTCCAGCCTCCGACGCTGGGCTCTGGAGGGATCTTTTGTTCGGGAAGAAGGGAAGGAAAATGGGCGCGCTCGGAGCAGCTTGCGCGGCTCCTCGTTCGATTTGCACAGATTCCCAGGGAGGGACACAATAGCCGGGAGGCGGTTGAATTACACCTGGGAAAATGCCTTCTACTCATCTTTTTCTCCTCTATCTCCTTGAAGCAATGCATATTTTTACCTGCTAACCTGACCCCAGTCGTTTCACATAGTTGTAACTGCCTCTTAACTTAATAATAGAGTACTTCAGCTCAGAGTTCCTGCTCCCAGGGATTATTATTACAAAGAAATGATGATTGATTAAAAACTGTTGACAGCAGACAGCCGAAGGAAGGTTGTTTCCATCACAGAAATCCTCTAGGAAAAACATGGGTACTTTATTTACCTCCTGGCAACCTGAATTATCTGTCTCACCTGGGTGGATGTAGGAAACATGTAACTCTTCTAGTTTTTGACCATTCTGCAGAATTTAATATTAAACTTACAGGGTATTGCAGATACAAACAAACCTAGAGGTGAGTTAGTCCTATGGGAGCTTTACTTTGATTTTTTTCCCCCATGCTGCGAGGCTTTGTGAGGATGGGGATTTGTCTGTTTGCTCTTCTGGAAGGCTGGTACAGGAGAAGAGGGGCCTTTTGAGGAGCTTGGTGTGGAGTGAGAATGCACTTTTATATTTCCTCACTTCTACCTGTCTTGGGGGAGAGTGTGAAGGCATTTTCATGACCTTGCATTTGCTTTCTGATGCTGCTTTGCTAATGAGCAGGATTTGTCAGTGCCCTGTTGAGTCCAGCAGATGAAGCCCTTTGGGTTGGTGTTGAATGTGTCACCTCATTGAAGTGGAGAGGAAGCAGCTGCAGCAGTTCAGAAGCACTGCAAGCCCTCCTAACGCTGGTGGGACTTCCCAGCTCCCAGAAAAATAAATATATTTATTCAAATAAATAAAAAATAATAGCAGCATTGTACAATGCAGGCTACATGTAGGTTTACTTCAGCTTAAAGTACTCAGGTCATTAGTACATCTACAGGAAGAGATTTGCTCCCCAAGTGTTTTAAAGAGACATATCTATTAAGACAGACAGTGCCATGGCTGCAGAGCTCTCTGCCCCTCAGCTCTGGCTGGGGATGTACCCCAGTGACAGCTGCCAGGACATCACATTGTTCCTTGCTCAAGCACCGTGTGGGTGTGAGTGTGTTTGCTCGTGTGTCAATGCAAACACACCTGCAGCACACCTGCACGCCCTGCTGCCTGGGCTCATCACCAAAACATGTCCCCAGCCATGGCACCTGGCAGGCAGAGGCTGTTTGTCAGTCACCTGCAGGGCTGGGGTGCAGTCACTTGGTTTTATAAGTGCCCTACTTGGCAGTGGCCTGGGACAGGCTGGGGTGGTGGCTGTGCTGGGAGGGGAAAATTAATAACCTCTCCTTTGTGCCAGGTAAAGGGGTGGGATTCTTATCTCAGGTGTGTTGTCTTCAGAGACAGCACGAGGAGATGCCAGCACCCCATGCAGGAGGGCCTCATATCAGCCAGCCCAGGCTCCTCACCAGTGAAGACTCCTTTGGTTTTCCAAGCTTTTTCCAGCCCAAGGAAGTGGGTTGTGTGTTGCTGCTGTTTATAAAAGGTGTAGCTGAGGCCTCATGATTCCAGCAGCTCGGCCTGGAGGAGGCAGTGGCTGGGCTGGGGCAGGGAGCACAGTCCGTGTTTTCTGCCCAGGCTGGCAGTGCTTGCCCATCTCCCTCCCCCTTGCACAGAGAGCAGC
This sequence comes from Thryothorus ludovicianus, assembly GCA_013397245.1. NCBI lineage: Eukaryota > Metazoa > Chordata > Aves > Passeriformes > Certhiidae > Thryothorus > Thryothorus ludovicianus. Next base: position 343,415 of record VZTB01010489.1, read on the forward strand.
CCCTTCTCAAGGCACGCAGGGCAGCGGGGGAAGCTGAGATCACCACAGCTCCTGGCCCAACTGAGCACGGCAGGGCTGCCAGCAAATTCAGAACTACCTAAAAACTCTGAAAAGCACATCCTGTGCCGGTCGGTGCTGCCTCGGGGCGCAGCAAGTGCCCCACACCTCAGTGGCCCCGGAGGCTGGCCAGCCCCAGGGTCACCAGGAGCGATCTCTCAGGTGTCAGATGTTGTGATGGCAGCACCAGGAGCGATCTCTCAGGTGTGTCTGATGGCAGCACCTCCTTCCTCACCCTCCCGATCTCCCTTTTCCTCCACTCGCAGCTGCTGCCCAGCCCTCCCTGCTGCCTCCTTTGTGCTGCGAGCCCCGGGGCTGCTCCACGGGCCACGGAGCGAGGTGGTGGCCAGGGTGAGATGTTAATTTTGAGGAATTAAGAATTTTAGAAAAGTTAAGATTACAGTTAGAATAGATGCTGTGTTAG
>VZTB01010489.1:356612-372447 GCA_013397245.1 Thryothorus ludovicianus
GCTGGTCCCGGGGCAGACCCGGAGCGAACCGGGCCGGGGCCGCTGCCGGGGAGCGCCGAGGGGCAGCGCTGGTCTCGGGCCGGGCCAGGCCGGGGGCGCTGCCCGCGCCCACCGCTCTTTGTTCGGGCCTGGCTGGCGGAGGGGCCGGGGGAGCGGAGCCGGCGCTGCCTTTCGCGGCCTGGCGGGGCCCGGCCCGAGGCCTCTTCCTACAATTGTTCGTGTCGGGAGCCCCGCTCGGCCCCCGCGGCTGTGCGGGAGCGCTGCTCGGAGCCTGCTCCCTTCGCGGGCACATAACGCAGCCTGATCTCCCCGGGCTGGCGAATAACAAAAGTTTTGTCGTTGTTTTCTTCCCTGCACATTCGTGGAATGCTGCCGGTACTGGAACTAGGATGTATCCGGCTTTGGTGTTTTTTAAAATTTTTTGAATTTTAATTTCTGGCGAGGGATCATGTAGGTGCCCAGGATTTATTTAAAACCTATATGCTGTCTTGTGGGAATGGTGTGATTTAATTTGCATGATGAGTCAAAGATTAAATTACATGACCTAGGCTCTTCAGTTTCAGTGAGGCAAATAACAATGCGTGGAAGAACAGTTTCAGTGTAGATCGGAAAGGAAATTTGGTTATCTCCAAAATGCTGTAAAGTTTTGCCTGCACGTGGGGTTTTTTAAAACTTACCTGTCAGAAACTCTTAATTCAAGATGCTTAGCAATGTGGTTCATCAGGAAGTGTGTCTTCCTTTTCAACACCTCGAGTTCATGTATGAGAGGAAATGTAACATCCTGAGCTTGCACCTTGGTATGGAAGCTTTTAAATAATAGATTTTTACAATTTAAAACACTCTGTACCTTTTATTAATAGCTATTACTTAATACCTGTGGATGTGGCACATGCCTTTGATTGCAGAAGCAAAAAAAGGGCCATGAAATATTTTGTGAAGTAGAAGAAGCATGGTGCCTGTTCTGGGCTTGGGAGTCACTTGGTTTTTGGTTGTTTTCAGTTGTCCTGTAGAAATTGTCACCTAACGTGATCTGTAAGGGGCACGATGGTGTCTTGATAGGTTTCTGCCTGTTGTGGACTGGCCATTGTAAGAATATTATATTTCACATTTCATGGTTTTCCTGTGGTGTGAGAAACTATTGGGTCGGCCAGCTAGGATGCACTTGGCTTAAATTTGTTTGTATTTAGTGTGGATCTCATTTGTAGTGTAATATACCTGTTGTTGGGCTTTCCTTGGCTAGACGGAAGCACCTTGGGACAGGAGGAGTTCGTGTCTGGTGGTGCTGGGACCAAGCAGAATATTCTGAAAATGTGAATTTGTACATATGGACTAGCTTGCTGCTGAATTTTTCTGACTGCTGATAGCATTGATTTTTTTTTTTTCTCTTAAGTTTAATGACAGTCTCTTCTTTATGATGATGCAGAGTTCTGAAATTTTGATGTGTTCTGTGTGTGTATAAAACAGAACTTACTAAAAGAACATTTAAAAAAATATATGTATTTACAAATAAAGGAAACCAAATAAAAGCAGCAGTTGAGTAATACTTTGTGGCAGTATGTCTTTGAGAGATAATTATGCTCTTTGTGTATTATCAAGCCCAGACAAATGTATATTCCCAGTTGGGTGTGATAGTATTAAAACTGCACCTCTTGGAATTCCTTGATTGGTTTATTCAGGAGGGAATGGTATCTATTTTGCATTCTGTCATGTAGCTCTTATTAATTAATGGCTGGTAGTTGAATGAGATCTGACTGTTGTCCTGTGTGTGCTGCATTTCCTATGGTTTTTTAGTGGCATTTTGGTAAATATGAGAATTAACTGGCCTGTGTCTTCCCTTCTGAATAATTTCTTTGTTCATTTATGACAGATTTTTTTACATTAATTGTTTGCAGCCGAATTTTTTTGTGTAAAATATTTCTGAAAGGATAATCTCTGTATGTGCTTTCGAGGCTTTAGACACTTGCTGAAATAATGATTTTTTGGATGGAGTTTCAGAAAGGTGCTGCTTTGAAGCAGGGAGCAGGAAAGAGAAGCCTGGTGGCCTTTTGAATTTCCTTCTGGCCCTGCTTTTCTGTACTTGTGACACTGTGTAATACGGTTTAATTACAAAAGCACCTATTAAAGTATGATTATCTTTGTCTAATTGGAGGCATCTTGCAGTTACCTATCAAAAATAAGATTTGACTCACCTGCTCCTTCAAAATTAATAGTTCCACAACAGCCTGCAGCTATTTATGTAAATAATGTGCAAAGCAAAAATGTGAGTTGAATATTTTTCTAATATTATCATTTCTTCCTTGTGCAGTTGAAATTTTGGATGTTCAATTCTCTCTTTGCCCATGTTTTCTCTTGATTGCTTCTGGCACCACGAGGCACAGAGGTGTGAGCCAAAGGGAAGCTGAATGCCTGCAGTGAGAAGGTGAAACTTTATGCTGAGATCCCTCTCCACCCCCCAAGTGCAAACACAAAGGTTAAATTAGAAGATGAGGCTGTCTTGAATTATTTTAAAGGACTTGAGCTGTGCTGTTAAATGCATCCAGAGTACCTCAGGCTTACCCTGGTGTCATGTGAGTTTGGGCTTTCTTTAGCCTGAGCAGATTTATGTGCTTTCCTTATTGCACCTTGTGATAAAATAACACATTTACTTGCCCCTGTTTAAATACTCCTTATAAAGGCTCCAATTCAGGGGTGATCAAGACTGGAAGCAGCCAAAATTCTGTGTTTACAAGAATAACTGTGGTTGTTCCTCAACAGCCTTTGTGGCCTCTTTTTTTTTCAGACAGTGTTAATTTAGGAAGTAAATGGCTTGAGTTTAAATAAACAACTACAATTTGCTTTCTAACTCCCTTGGTCTGAGTATTCTAGTTATGCTTGATAGAATCAAAAGACACTGCAAAAAGTTCCTGATCTTTATTTCAAAGTTGACTTCAAATTTGCTAAAAGGAATCAAATATTAAGCCTTTCCACAAGGGCATAAAATTCTGGGGAATATTGCTGAATGTTATAGCTAATCTTTCTGTTTAGTGAAATTCTGCTACTTGTAGTTAAATTCCAAGTTCCTTTTTAAAGATCCATTTCCTCTGTAATCCTTCCCTCCCCTTCAAACTCTCAGAGAATTCATCACTAAAAAGTTAAATATAGCAACACAGTTCAAAAACTGGTGAGTTATAATTAGAAGAGAACTGTAATATTAGTGTAAGATGTTTTTCTAAGTTCATAAACATCTTTGGATGAAGATATTTATGAGTTACTATGTAGATGTTTAGAACATTGGATATTTTAAAACATTCAGGTGTACTGCCAATGTGGGAAATGGCTGCATCAGTGAAAAATTACTCTGAGCTGCTTTTGATCCTTGCCCTGTTATGTACTTTTTTAGTCAGTCTTTATTGATAACAAATTGGTTTTTCTTATTAAGGGAATGTAACAAATTGTTTTAACTGCAAACCCTGCAAGATTTGAAACATGAGACTTAAAAATAGCTGAGTAGAATTGGCTATAAATTAAATAGAATTAATTTGTCATCTTCTCAGGGAGTTGAATGTATGTGACTGTGGGAACAGTACTTCTGTTCAGTCACTCATGTGTGAAGTGCCTTATCTCCTTTGAAGTTTATCTGTGTTAAAACAGAATGAAAAAATGGAGAAGTGTTTTCAGAAATGATGAATCCCTGGTCTTTTTCTGGCTGCTGAAACTGCCCAGAACAAACAGCTTGACATCTGAAGAAACACTTTAGAGAAAAGTTTTCACTGTTTAATTTACTGACTTCTGAGTAAAGCACAGATTTGGGAGGAAAGGCAGCTGCACCGAGTTGTAGAATGTCCCTCTGACAGCCCAGGCAGCTCCTGCAGCCAGTGTTGCTCTGACTGTGCAACTTTCTCTGTCATTTTCTCTCTGCTTTCCTGGCCAGGTGCACCTGGCAAGCTCCTCATGGATGGATATATTTTTCCAAGTATTCATTCAGAGCCAGAGCAGCTTCTCAGCTCATCTGCTGAGGAGCTGGCTGTGAGAAAGAGTCTGTAGGCACTGAGTTGTGAGTGACACCCTGTGAGTGGTAGATGTGTGTGCTGAGCATTCTGTCCCATTCAGAGCATCCTGCTGCCCTGCAGCCTCTGAGCTCTTCCCCTGGCTAAGCACTTTCACGAGGTTTTGTTATACTTGTAAAAATGAGGCCAAAGTTGTTTGTGTCATTACATTTTACTTTTGACTGTTACATGTGACATTACTGCTCTCTGGCAGATCATACTCCTAATGTTAGAAGATTCAATTTTTTTTTTTGTTTGATGTATTGCGATAATTTATAAAATTAACCACCACATAACATTATGACTTTATTGAATATCATGTATAGCCAAAGAATAAGCAAAAGTAAAGTCTGTACACAGAGCTGCAAAATTTTAGTAAAGAAAATGTGGGGCAGGGTTATTGTAAAACAGACCTTAGTGATGCAGACATGCACTGAGTGTAATACAGGGATTCCTGAGAAGTCTCTCCCACACAGTTTATGAATGCATGGCTCTTCTAACCTGTCACACCTGCTATTCAAGTCCTGAGTTTCTTAGGAACTGGAGTTTGGTAGTGATGGAGAAACTTCTTACGAGAATTTAAATAGATCCCTTGATGGAGGTCACTTGAGGCATGATTCTTGATAAGGGCTTTGTCTATGCTTGGTACTATATTAGACAAATGTTGAGAAAGCAATGTTAATCTGTCAAAAAATAGCAAATAATCCCAAACCTTGCTTCATTTATACTGGTTTGATGCAAAACCCTTATGTGATGGTTTCTAGATTTTACATCCTTGGAATGTACCTGTTCAGGTGTATTCACTGGTCTTGTGCTTTACTGCAGGAGATGACAGGAGGGTCCAGGTCCTTGAGGGTTTTTCTTTGGTTCAGATACTCGTGGCAGTACATTTCAGTGTTCTTCAGCCCTTCACTGTGCTTCTCCCCCCTTTTTTCAGGGAATGATCCTTAAGCACAGAGAATTTCCTCTTTATTTGAGCGTGTGATGTTTGTTATGCATATTGTCTGGTGGAGCACTTGAGAAACACACACTTCCTAAACTTTTCTTCCTGTGCCACCCATTTGTGATGTGAAATTCCCTTGCCTAAACAGATATCTAGTTTTATTTTGGATGCTCCAAGGCACCTGCCCTGGTGGTTTGTGATTTTCTGAAGGGGCAGTTGGAGGCCAGCTGTGCTGTTTCACTTTTACAGTGGTGTTCATCCATCAGGCCCCTGAACTGATGCTGTGATATTGGTTCTTAGCCTTGGAATCTCATTTTGGCCTTCCAGGAGAGGATGAACACTCAAGCAGTGACCACGTTATAGGCACCTGGGTTATGTTAATGAGAAAGGAAGATCTGGGATCAAATTCTGCTGCCTGAGTCACGTCCAAGAGACCTGGTTTTACTGACCTTTGCCTTGTCGCCTGCTTTCCAGCTTTAAAAAAGGAAATGTTCCTATGTTCCTATGGAAATTTTTCTCTTTGTGGTCTAGTGTAGTTTGTCAGTTGAATGAGTGAAGGCTTCTCTTAAGAAAGTAGAACTGAGGAAAACTAAAATAATCCAGATAATTGGAAAACCTTAAATCAAGTGTTGGCTGTTGGATGTGAGGATTCAAATATGAACCTCAGAAGTTCAACTTATCTTAAAATATGATTGAAAGCAAACACAAGCTCCAGTCACCAGGACAAGTTCATTTTCCATGAATTGCAGAGGTAATGATTGACAGCAAAGACAGCTTCTTGAAAATAGTCTGTGTTGGCTAAACAAGCCCTGTTGTGGAGGTGATTGTTTGGATCTGTAGTGTCTAAGAAAAGCAGTGGATTGACTCATCAGAATTGACTAACACAGTTCCGTTTTATGTCTGTAATTGACATTGAGCAATATCCAAACTCTAACTCTGTCACAGGGTGGAGCTGGGGTAAACAGTTTTTCTCTGAGGAGCTGCATCCATTCTCAGAGCTTTTTGGGCAGAGTCCTGGCATAGCTGTGCTGGCTGACTGTTACCCTTAACTCGTGTGTTATGGTTTAACATCATTACATCCAAAAGAGCCTCTTCATAACAGGGAAATGGAATATTTTCCCAAAAAGTCACAAAAATTTCATGGCATTTGTGCGTGCTGACAAACTTAAGAATGTATTTAAGTTTTAAATTCTGTGAGGGAATTGCATGTCAATTTTCTTCGTTCTTTTAACCTGGAAAAACCAAACAACCTTCAACTCCCCAGCTTCTTGATTTGTGATTGCAGTTATTACTTCCTGCCTGTATATACTCTTTTTTTTTTTCTCTCTGAAAGAGAAATAAACTCTGTTTAGTGAGTTTTTCTTCTTGCTTGGAAACTTACATGTGTGTGTAGATATGTAAAAATAAAAAAAAAAACTATTAACTGCTGTATGGGGCTGGATTTACAGTTTGCATCCAACAGAGGTGGATTGGATTTTTGCTTTGAGGCTGACTCTTTGGAATTGTACTGGGTAGAGTCTCAGAGTTGTTGGGGTGCAGCCTGAAGAGTTCTGCTCTCCCTTTAGCCCTGGCAGTCACTCCTCGTGTTGGTGTAAGTTGAGGACTTAGCACTATCGAATCTAGGAAGAAATGTCAAATCTATGTTTCAGAAGTAGCTGTTCTTGAGCTCTTTAGTGGACAAGGAGAACCATTGTTCTCGGCCAGAAGTACAGAAGCTTTTCTCCCAAAATGTTTTTAATTCTCAGAATTACTAGGAAGTGTTGAGAATGTTTGTAAGCACAACAGAAGTTTCTACACCTTGTCTCTTGTGTTCATTATGGTACTTTCAGTGTTGTGGATTGATGCCTCTGAGTTTCATACAAAAACTCAGAAAATCCAGACTTTGAGCAAGTCCCTAAATTGGATAACCAAGCTAAACTAATTTCATAATGACCGTGAAGGGACAATTAAAATCTATATTTTAGGAGCTAAAAGGGATAGTTTGAAAATCCATAAATTACAGTGTCTCACATTGTTTATTTAAATCTTGTTTGACTTAGCGAAGAATTATTTTAATAGATTTCAATACGTCTGAATTCTGTGAAATCCCCTTATTTACTTCTGTTTCTAATGGATGGTTGGTCAGATTCCAAAGCTGTCACTGCATGCCTTTTGTTTTTGTGATTTTTGGGGAATGTGAAGGTTGCATTACAGTTTATGGGCTGTATCACAAGCAGTGGGGACAGCAGGGCAAGGGAGAGAATTTTGATTTCTTGACCATTTCATAATTTGATTTAAAAGCTCTTGTTTGATTGAAGCCTCTTAGTGATACAGAAAGTGATGATATTCTACTGTTGTAAACTCCTATGTAAGTAATGTTTGTAAACCTCAATTAAATAAAATTATGTTACGCTGGTGCACCAATTAACAGTTTTGAAGGTTGTGGGGTTTTTGTTTTGTTTTTCTGCATAGCCCTAAAGATGCTAACAGGATACTGACATAGCTGAAATAAGTAAAAATGCACAATGTTAGGAGTATAGGTATCAGCTAAAATGCAGTTAGTTTCACCTGAGCTTGATGTCAGCCCTTTAGAAGAACTATTGTCCTGCAAATTATTTTTTTCAGTCATTTCAGATACGATATGTGAGTATTCCTTGGGTAAACTTGTAGAGATGAAAACTTCTTTTGTACTGTTCAAGTTTCTCTTGGTAGCATTGCGCAGTAATTGCGTTAGAGGAAAATCAAGGGTTCTTATTTTAGTATTGTGAAATAATTTGATAGTTCCCTTTTCCAGTCCAGCTCTTCTTAGCTGATTAATTAAGGGAACTGTGCCTCAGAAGTGCTTCCCACCATGTTAGCTGACCTCATATTAATCTCATTGGTCACTTCTTGTGGCAAACCTTGTCCTGTGTGTGGCCAGGTCACTCTGGGCCAGTTTTCCATTGGTGTCCCTGTCCCTGTGTTTCAGGGGAGGTGCTGGGTCCTGCATGGGACATATCAGCAGTGCTGGTTTTGTTCCATTTGTGAACTCATTTGTGAACTCTCCAGGCTCTTCCCCCTTGGAGAGTCATGTCTGCAGCAGCTATTGAGAGCTGCTTTGAAGTCAAATTGCTTGGGAACTCTTTCTTTTGGAAGGGTGGCTGTGGTGTTCCCTCCAGCCTCCTTTTTCTTTAAATGCAAACATGCTGTTAGAAACTTCTGCTCAACAGCAAGCAGGAACTGTAAGGTACTATCTTGTGAGTTTTGGCTGGAATAAATTTAGATGTTAAACTTTTTATGAAGACTTTCAACCTGTCTGTTCCAAGGTTGTTATGTTCTTGTATTCATTAGTGTCATGGAAGCAGAGACGTTTGCTTGGAGAGAGATCTCAAGTGTCCCCAAAAAGAGACAGACTGATGAAAACTAGCATGTATCAGCAGAGACATCTGACACATTGTTTATCTTCTGTTTTCATTAATGTACAATAACTGAGTTACTGAAGCTCTCAGGTGGTGCCTGGAGGGGGAAGGATTTTGACCTGGGTTTTTCAGGAGTGGCTTTTCAGACTGTGGATGCTGAAGTATCCTGCTGTAACATAGATCTTTGGACTGATGTCTTGTGAGTCATCTGTAGGACTCTTAATTAGGTTGCCATGGCAAGAGCTTGAGCAGTAAATTAATTTTGGGAGCAATCTAGATAATTCCCACTTTTTGATTCCTGTGCAGCAGAGCATTTCATAACATGAAGTAGAGTTCCTGGGTTAGCTGAAACTCTTCTCTCTCTGCCACAAAATCTATAAAAGTAAAATACAATGGCATGGTGTTAAATGTTCTGACTCTCACCTCATCTCTTCTGAGGGTTTGTGACTTGGATAGTTCTCTTACTCCCGGGATGCATCACCTCTGCCATTAAATGTATCTTTCTATGCTCTGTGTTGCCCTTAGGGAGCACCCCTGTCCTGGCAGTTGGGGTGTGGTTTATGTATCAGGAATTGAATTCCATTAGTGATTTGAAGATTTAGACCAAACATTTAAACTGGCAGAAGAAAGAGAGGTGATTTAGGGGAACTGTGCAAAGTATACTTTTCTAAAGCTACCTAAGGTATATTGTGATGTTGAAATTATTTATGTGAAATTTCTATATTGCAATGGCTGGTTCTTTTCTTGGGAGAACTAAGTGAGTTATCTTTTAAGGTCTGGTTTTTTTACTTGCTTGTTTATTATCTTGGCACAATTTCTAGTCACTTATTCAGTTATGGTTTGTTGTTTAGTTTTAAAGGGATATAATTTTATCATAGAATCATTGACTGGTTTGGATTGCGGAAGGACCTTAAAGACTGTGCATGGGCAGGGACAGCTTTCACTGGCCCAGGTTGCTCAGAGCCCCATCCAGCCCAGCCTTGGATGTTTCCAGGGATGGGGAGTCCACAGCTTCTCTGGGCAGCCTCTGCCAGAGCCTCTCCAACCTCACAGGGAAGGATTAATTCCTAATATCTAATCCAACCCTGACTGCTCTCATTCTGACAAGGGTTCCCCCTTGTCAGAAGCCTTTCTGTAGCTCTCTTATAGCCTCTTTGGGGACTGGAAGGTACTTTAAGGTCTCCCCAGAGCCTTCTCTTGTCCAGGCTGAACAAACTCAGCTCTCTCATTCTGTCTCCATTGCAGAGGTGCTCCAGCCCTCTGATCACCTTTACTCTGATCAGCCTCTTCTGCTGCAGCAGGTCCATGTTGCTCATGTGCCAGGGGCCCAGAGCGGGGGGCAACCCTGCAGGTGGGGTCTCATCAGGGTGGGGTAGGGGGGCAGAATCCCCTCCCTCTCCCTGCCCAGCACGTGGGTGGCTTTCTGGGCCACAGTGCACATTGCCATGTCTCGTTGAGCTTCTCATCAGTCACCATCCTGTCTTAGTTTGGAGACAGGTGTGCCTGCTAGGAAAAGCAGGAGTCTTTCCCTTGCAATGGAGAATGCAAACTTCCTCTCTCCAAATTGCTATAATTTTGGAATTAAAGGGGCTCCCAGGCAAAGAATTTGTATAAGAATAACAGTTCTTTACTAACGAGTCTATCAAGATAAACACAATAACAATAACTATGGTATTAGCACCAAACAGAGTTAGGATACAGGCACAGTTTCTCCCATGCTGGCACCTTTCCGGGGCGAGCAGGAGTCCCGAGGGATGAGATGGATCCCAAGCTCAGCAGCAGGGGTTGGAGCTGTAGGAACCGTCCCGGCAGGCAGCAGAAACGGCGTGGAGAAAGCCAGAGCAAAACCGAAGCAGCCGCGGGTGCAGGCGATGGGGGAACAGCTCCCGGCAGGGCAGGGACAGAGAGCAGGCTCTGAATTCCCGGGGGAGCCACGAAAGTCACTGCGAGCTCAGCTCCAGGTGAGGTCTGGGGAGATCTCCCCGCAGTCACAGCCTGAACCCCTCAGTTCTTTCCCAGCCCCCAGGAGAGAGCTGCAGTCGGTGCCACCTTCTCCTTCACAGTTCCCTCCTTTGTCTCTCCCAAATACCTTTAAGTCCCCACAAGTACCCAACCACAAGTTGCTTCCTAACAACTCTTTTGAGAAAAAATTCTACAAGAAAGCAACCCAACCCCCAGCACACCCCCAGGTCTTTCTAGGCAGGGATGCTCTCAGTCTATTCTCTGCCCAGACTGTGTTCATGCCTGGGATTGCCCTGTCCCACAGGCAGAACCTTGCAGTTGCTGTGCTTGTTTAGCTTTGTAAGGTTTGCAACGTGCTTGGCTGCACCACAGCCTGGTGTGATCAGCACAATCCCACCGTCCCTGTTGCTGACACTCCAGACCCCTGAGGAACACCACTCCTTGAGGGGGTAATACATTATCAAAGTCTCTTTCCTGAACCCTGGATATCAGGCTGGATTTTTAGCCAGCTGCTTCTCAAGAATTGGTTTCTCACTCTGGTGCCTTGGTAGCAATGAGGTAGATGTGCACCTGAGTATCATGGATGTGTTGTGGCCTGTAATGCATTGATTTTTTTTTTTTCTTTTGTCTTTCAAATGATGCCTATGAACATTCTTGGTCATGCGTGATTAGGGGGAACATTTCTCCTGGCTAGCCTCTGACTGTGCTGTTCTTTGTGATGTGTTCCCGTTTGCCACATTGTCCTTGGTACAGCATACCCGAGAGGAAGCAGGGAGTTTTGTCTGAGGATGAGCTGTGTGAGAGTTCTGGACTAAAAGGCACCTCCACACAGCTAACTTGGGAAAATTGGACACTTGATTGATGGTGTGCTGATGCTGGCTGGCAGTGTGAAGGAAAGAGCACTCTTTATAAAAGTACCTAACAGTAAAGCCCTAGCACAGTTGCAGTTATCATGGTCAGAGGCTGTGGTTTTTACTAATCTAAGCTATATCTGCTCTGGTAGGATTTGCTAGCAGAGCTGTGTCAGTAAACCCTTTGTGTTATCATCAAAACTGTCTTTTAAGTGCTTGGGACCATGGCAAAGAAAAAATTAGTGACAGAAAGCAAATTTATCAGATGGATAATGACGTGTGGATCAGCACAGATACTGCCTGTGCTTCAGTTCCTACTACTAGGTAAGAGATAATTTAAGAGAAAAAGCTCTAAACAACTGTTTTCCTTCACCGAATGAGGATGCAATGAACTGGAGGGAAAAGATTCCCAGTAATGGTGGTGTTATGATTCTTGGTTGTTTATTAATTGCCCTCTCCTGCTTTCTCTGTGAGTCAGTACGTAACACCTGTAGGTTATTCATCAGCAACTCCCTTTTGTTGAGGAGCTGTGGATCTTTGGATCATGCACCAAATTGTCCCGGTTTCATGTAGCGAGAATCAGCTCAGATTCATGAGAAATGATCTCCCAGTGATTTCCATTTTAATCTTTGTGTTACACTGCTGAGATCGTGCAGTAGAAGAGACAGTGGCAGAATTGAGGAGTCAGCTGTGGTCTCAGCCACCTCTGTGCAGGGTGCCTGGCTGTGTGCAGGGTGCCCGGCTCTGTGCAGGGTGCCCGGCTCTGTGCAGGGTGCCCGGCTCTGTGCAGGGTGCCCGGCTCTGTGCAGGGTGCCCGGCTCTGTGCAGGGTGCCCGGCTCTGTGCAGGGTGCCCGGCTCTGTGCAGGGTGCCCGGCTCTGTGCAGGGTGCCCGGCTCTGTGCAGGGTGCCCGGCTCTGTGCAGGGTGCCCGGCTCTGTGCAGGGTGCCCGGCTCTGTGCAGGGTGCCCGGCTCTGTGCAGGGTGCCCGGCTCTGTGCAGGGTGCCCGGCTCTGTGCAGGGTGCCCGGCTCTGTGCAGGGTGCCCGGCTCTGTGCAGGGTGCCCGGCTCTGTGCAGGGTGCCCGGCTCTGTGCAGGGTGCCCGGCTCTGTGCAGGGTGCCCGGCTCTGTGCAGGGTGCCCGGCTCTGTGCAGGGTGCCCGGCTCTGTGCAGGGTGCCCGGCTCTGTGCAGGGTGCCCGGCTCTGTGCAGGGTGCCCGGCTCTGTGCAGGGTGCCCGGCTCTGTGCAGGGTGCCCGGCTCTGTGCAGGGTGCCCGGCTCTGTGCAGGGTGCCCGGCTCTGTGCAGGGTGCCCGGCTCTGTGCAGGGTGCCCGGCTCTGTGCAGGGTGCCCGGCTCTGTGCAGGGTGCCCGGCTCTGTGCAGGGTGCCCGGCTCTGTGCAGGGTGCCCGGCTCTGTGCAGGGTGCCCGGCTCTGTGCAGGGTGCCCGGCTCTGTGCAGGGTGCCCGGCTCTGTGCAGGGTGCCCGTCTCTGTGCAGTGTGCCCAGCTCTGTGCAGTGTGCCCGGCTCTGTGCAGGGTGCCCGGCTCCGTGCAGTGTGCCTGGCTGTGTGCAGTGTGTCCATCTCTGTGCAGGGTGCCTGTCTCTGTGCAGGGTGCCTGTCTCTGTGCAGGGTGCCTGTCTCTGTGCAGGGTGCCTGTCTCTGTGCAGGGTGCCTGTCTCTGTGCAGGGTGCCTGTCTCTGTGCAGGGTGCCTGTCTCTGTGCAGGGTGCCTGTCTCTGTGCAGGGTGCCTGTCTCTGTGCAGGGTGCCTGTCTCTGTGCAGGGTGCCTGTCTCTGTGCAGGGTGCCTGTCTCTGTGCAGGGTGCCCGGCTGTGTGCAGGGTGCCCGTCTCTGTACAGGGTGCCCAGCTCTGTGCAGCGTGCCCAGCTCTGTGCAGTGTGCCCAGCTCTGTGCAGGTTGCCCAGGTCTCTGCTGTGCTTGTTGGGTTTCAATTTCAGCCCTATCTCTGCCCAGCTGATGCACAAAAGTGAGCCCGAGCAGTTGAGCTGTGCTTGATTGCTGTCATCCCAGCTGGTTTGTAAAGCTTATGGAACTGAGGTGCACTCCACAGTAGTCTAATGCAAAGAGCCTTTAATTGTAACCTCCCAAATGGATTATTTTGGATTATTTTATTTTATTCACACGTAAAGTGTGGCAAAGCAGAGATAGATGGAGTTCATTCCATGCTGCCCATGGCAGAGGCCAGTAGTAATCACTGTGGGAAGAGGGATATTCCTTGGTGTGTCTTCCCAGTTCCTAAGTCAATATTTTTAGGATGTTCCTGAGCTCAAGGTCATTGTTTTACTGCTCATAATCTTAATGCTATATAACTGTTGTTCTTTAAGTGATCTTTTTCTTTTGTAGGTTATGTTTGTTAAAAATTTGTTGATCTTAAGGTAAATTAGATGAAGAGCTATGTTGTGTTGAACTTTGATAAACTTAGGTTGAGCATTAGAAGTTACTAGCAGACCACAGAATATGGTCTTCAAAGAAAGTAAAGAAACCATGGGAAAAATAGTTGTATTTCTTTAAAGTTAGTTTTAAAAGTGATACACTTCTTATTGAAATTGTATTTGAGTAAATACTTTATTATTTTTTCCCTTAGCTTTATTATTTGTGCTACTAGAGAATGGTTTTACTGAGTGTAGATTTTTGTTTGAGAGAATATTCTCTAAAGAAAATGGTGCCTTAGAGGATTGTGGCTGGAGCAGTCCCAGACCCATTCTTGGAGTTAAATTGTTCCCAACTTTTGTTCAAAACAAAACATCCCAAAAGCACACATATACTTCCCTTATGCTGGTGCTTGGGATTGTCATCCTCCTTCCTTACAAAACCAGCTCATAAGGTGATGTTTTCCCCTGGCCCTTGCAGCAGCTTTCTGGTTTGGGCTCAGTGCTGATGTTGTGGTGCTGGTGGGGTTTCCTGTCCTTCACCTGGAGGTTTCTCACACTCAGCTGATTTCAGTTACTGGATGTGTGAACTCTGGGCTGTATTTCACCATGTGAATTGAATCAGAAATGAAATCACAGTGTCCTTCTGCCTCCACTTCTGCCACTACTTCACTCTCAAAATTGACCCTTAGATGTGTATCAGAAAATCTGGTACAAAGAGAACCTGTGGAAAGGAATGGGAATAATATATGCAAAGGAATAGAAATGGTTGCAAAGGAGTAGAAATGCAGTAGCTGCCCATTCTTGCTTTGCATTTTTGCTTCCAAGGGTGAGTAGAATGGCACATACAGACTTGCAGCATTTTTTGTGATGTAACAAATATTCTGGGATTTGGGATGATGCAGTATGGGCAGCTGAGCCAACAGGGGATTGACTGTAGTACCAGATGAGGAGAAAATTGTTTCAGCTCCTACCTGGGCAGAAGTGGGGGTATTCTCTGACAACTTTTCTTGAAGCTTCAGGTAAGTTTGTTTTTTTGTGCACAGAGTGCTAGAGATAGTAGTTGCTTTTTGTGATAAAATATAGGCTCATTATTGTTTTTATTAATTTTTGAACATACTTCCCAAGGAATGGGTGAGGCATTCACATGCCTGTCTGTATACCATATTGCAGTATAGCAGTCAGGTTTGTGGGGAAATGGATGGGTGGGGTAACTCAAACAGCACACCAGGGAAAGAAGCTGAGTCATAAGATTTCCTCCAACACTCAAAGCTTTAGCATTAACAAGCTTTTCTGCTTATGCTGGGTCTCTGAAGCCCCTGAGAAGCAGCAGTACCATTTAAAATCAGTTTCTACTTAATGTTTCTGTAGCTTTGCAAGCTGCAGTTTCTATAATAATGTACAAGTCACAGAGTGTGATGTAGTTGGAGGGGGCTGCAGTGGCAGTAGCTGCCCATTTCTTGGTCCAGCGTGGGGCAGGTGTCTGCTGGAGAAGAGTCTAGGAGAGGCAGAAGGATCAGTAAATTAATTGAATGGCAAGAGAGAAGCCTGCTTAATGAAAGGAATTAGATGGCATTTGGTGCCAAAGAAACAAGCAGGGCTGTGAACTGCCAGGGTTTTAATTGCTTGGAAATTTTCAGAAAGTAAGAAGCTATGTCACATTATTAATTTCAATTTTATATAGAAATTTATTTTCCAATTTTACCATTTTTTTTTCTGAATCCATTGCATTAATTGTTTTTTGATCACTTCACTGTTCTCCTGTGTTACAGGAGGGATTTTTTTTCTTCATGATTTTCATTTTTCCCTGAATTAAGTTGCCATTTTTAAAGAGGGGATTTTTTTTCCATTTTAGTCTTTAAACGGGTCACACTGGAAATAATTCTGTGATGCAGAGTTGTGAAACTGCTTGCGACTCACATTAAAGCTTTTGTATGCTGCACACTTGATAGAACAAATTAATAGTGAATTTTAAGAAAGATGCTGGTGTTCTGTGCTGAGTGAGGCACGCCAAATATGAGATGAACATGCCTGTCCTTCAAGAAAACTTGTATGTATGAATTATAGTCCTCACAAAATTATCACAACAGATCCAAACAGATCATTAGTGTAATTCCTTTGTCCACATTTTAAAGTTATGTTGAAAGGAATACTGAAAAGGTGTGTGGAAGTAGTTAGAGGATAGCAAAAATGCCTTGGACCTGGACTGTACCCTGAAATTTTGCCAGTAATTACCATTTACAAGCACAGCCATACTCTGCCATGGAAAGGCACAGTTACACTGAACAGGCC
>VZTB01010489.1:372865-384475 GCA_013397245.1 Thryothorus ludovicianus
TGCAACCCATGACAAGCTTGTATTAATAAACTGTGCTACTTTGACACTTGGTTTGGGTGAGAAGCTGTTATGTGTCAATTTGTTTAATGTATAGAAAAGTAAAGAACTGCTTTGATCCAATACTGAATCTCTGGAAAATCTTTTAATCTAGTGGGAAACCATATATCCAGAATGAGGGTACTGAAAGATGTACTAGAACACAGCACATGGAAAACGTGCAAGAACGTTTTAATGAGGAATGTGAGTACTCAGTTTAAATGGCACACTGAAGGAAATGATGGATGCTGCCCTGGGTCACTACACTTGTGCAGTCAGAAGTGGGAAGGCTTTTCAGGAAGATGAGGTGTAGGCAGGAATTTGCAGGGATGAGCTGGCAGCAATATTCCAGATACTTCCCAAGGGCACCTGGCTGCTGCTCTGCTGCTGCTGCTGCACGTGTCTGGGCCAAAGCACACTCAGAAAGTGCAGGCAGGAGCTGGGTCTGCCTCAATACTCTGATAACTGGTGACATTTCAGAACCTTCTACAAGAGGATTGAATAGCTAATGAGCTGCCGCTTCTGCCTTTGAAGTACCCAATTTTATTTTTTTTTCCCAAGGAGCATGGTAGCTTGCATAAAAAATGGTTCTTGGATCAAAGGCATGGCTGTCAGTCTTCCTTTGGGATGCTGGGCATGTCTGAGGGTGAGACAGTACTTTTAAAAATACATAATTTCTCATCCTGTTTCTGATTTTATCATTCCAGCCAGACTTCGCAGTGGTGAATTCTAGCTGAGCTAACAGCCACTTGTAGCAATTATACTTGAAGAAAACTGATTTATGTTATTGTTTTCAATACTGGCTTTAATGATCCCTGTTAATCCAAGAAGCACATAGCAAAAGAGTGAGTTCTGAGGGAAATCAGGTCTATCAACACGAACATGAGCTTGCTGCATTATTTTTTTAATAACAACGTGCCCCTTTTTAGCAAGATGCAACATGTTGTGTCAGTAATAGGTTGATAAATTGTCAATTAAAAATCCACATGCAATGCAGCCCCAACTGTTTATTGTGAAACTTGGTGTTTTGCCTTTGTAGACTCATTCATTTATTTGAGTGTATTTGGTTGAGCCATTCTCCTGTGTGTTATTAGCTCTGTGGAAGGTGATTGACACCTGATATGATTTCAGGATAGAAGTTGGCAGCTTCCCTCTACCTGGAGGAGGAGGAGAAGCTGGAATGCCCTTCCCTCCTTACTGCTTCAGCCTTCTGCTCCTCCCTTCCTTGGTCTGGGTCTTGCTCACAGCTCAGGGTGCCTTGTACTGGTTGACCTTAAGAGCCTTTCAGAATTTTTATTTTTATTTATTGTCTCTCCTTTTTGTTGGCTTTGTCTTCTGCCATTTTCATTCAGCACGCTGGGACAAGGCTTCTCAAAATAACTGATGGAAAATGACCTTGCCTCTCCAACCCTGCTGCTGGTTCAGCTCCAGCCTTACTATGGAGAGTTCTGGAGAGATCAGGAGCTGAGGGAGCTGACTGACAGCCACTTGCTGCTCAGAGGGATGTTTTATCTACATTCCCTACAATGCTCATTGTTTATTTTCCTTTTACGTTGTGGTTTCCTGGTAGCTTGGTGAGTGCTCAGATCATGGATGGGTAAAGCTGGCCCTGGCATAGAACAGGGGGGATTGGGACCTCCCCATCAGCTCTGGCTCCTCTGCCATGGGGAACCTTACTGGTAATTATTTGGCCTTGCTAAAATGATCTTGGTTTTGTTTCATCTGCAGCAGTTTCCTTCTTAGGTGCACATTAAATGGATTTTACATGGGCTTTCTCACTAGGCTTGGGTTTTTTAACATGTGCAGTTGCTGCCAGGAAATAGCTGAAGGGTTTTTTCCTCCTCTTTTCCTCATTAGGAGCTTGCAAAAGCAGTCACTTTAAACTCTTGATGTGTATAAAGAAGGCAGCAAGATGCAGCTGAGGACTTAATATAGTGCAGTTAAACGGTGAGAGCCATAAGGGAATAAGGATTGAGTTTGTTGCACGTCTTTGTTTCACAAAATTGGAAATGTAGGATTTTTGTACATTAGTTAAGTAGCATTTTGTATGGGGATAGGTGATAGTTTGCTCTCTGGAGTTGGAATATGTGTGAATACTTAAATGATGCTTTATTTATGGATTATAGTTCTGTGGGGAGAAAAAAGTTTAAACTTTATGTTGTGGTAAATTCATGGAATGTCTGAAGTAGAAAGGCTTGAGTTTGCCTTTGTGTCCTATGGTTTTCCATTCAGATGAATCCCTTTCCCTTCTTCCCTTGAAAAGTCTGTGCTGGTGAGACTTTGGTGCCTCAAATTCATTTGTCTGTGGAGTAACTCCACACATGATAGTGCAGTCAGAAGTGTAATTGTACCATTTCTTGTACCAATATTGTTCTGAAAATAGTAGTGGGAGCAGCTCAGTAACAAAATGTACTCCCTACAATAGAAAAAACCACTTTTACTAGTAAGTAATCAGATTTTAAACGGTGGCACAAAGTTCTGTTATAGAGGTAACATATTTTCTGACCCTTCAAATAAAAACACAGCTACATGACAGACCATTGTCTAGGCTAGTGTATCTGTTCTTTAGAGAATTTAAATTAATTAAAGGAAAGGATTTGTTTATCATGCTTCTGTATTTGTTCCTGTGTTGTTTTTTGTGGGTTTTTTTTTCTGCAGGAGGATTGTCCTCACAGAGAAATACTGGTTTGTTTTTTTTTTTTTAAACTCAGCAGACATTTTAAAATTTTATATATGGAATGTGTTAGATTTAAATTGGACATTACTGGTTGTGTGGTCAATGCAATGAATAAAATAATACAAAGCCTTCTAGATAAAGCAAAGTGCATGGATGCCTGGTGCATTGATAGAGCTGGAAGTTATATACTGTGTGAAACAGTGGGGCTGCTATTTCTGCTCAGCACAACAGCCCAAATGTCCCAATGTGCCTGAGTGTGTGTCCTGGTTTAGGGCAAATTTGGGAGAGAATCTCCAAAGGGGCCCCTCCCCCCAACCAGTTTGGGAAGAATTCCTCGGAGAGAAGTGGAAAGAACCTGTTTATTTAACAGACACAGCACCCCCAGCACACAAAATGAACAATACCAGGTGACACCACTCTGTCACTGCTCTGAAAAAGGTGACAAATTCAGAAAGTCTCTCTCGGGGNAGGTACTGCCCCATGTGTGTGTCCCACCAGCCATGGGGGAGAGGCTGAGAGCAAAACCAAAACAAAACATTCGCTCTTCAGAGCCAGCCTGAAAGGCACAGAACATGATATCCAGCATGAACAGCACCCACCAGTGGGGATACAAGCACCAGAACATCACCCCAGTGTGTCAGTGGAACTTCAATCCCTGGGTGTCTGGCTGTGTGCCACGTTGTTGTGTGATGGTCCTTTGGGATTGAGAACATCACTCCACATTTCCAATTGTGGTTGTGACCCCAGTTCTTTGAGGACCTTAAATTTTGCTACCTTTGGCCTACATGAATACTGGTGGGCTAAAATGTGTGTCTGAGAAAGCTTGAGGTTTGTGTAATAGTGTCCCTGGTCTCTCTGAGCAAATGGATGAACGTGAGGGGTCTGGAGAGGGAAGATAAAGCAGAGCAGCCCAGCAGAGCACAAAGCTGTCCGTGTCCTTGCTGCAGTTGAACTCCTCAGGAATCCCAGGATCCTTTGTTTAGCCACAATCAATGTTTTATCCCGAATTTGCAAGGCAACTAGGTGCTAGTATTGTGAATCAGTTATCATTTGACATGATGTAAGGCCTATTCTTATTTACAGCAAATGTCATTTGATGTTGTTCCCTTTTCTCCTTGTGCTGCAGATGTGGGTGGGGGCATCTCTTTCCCATCCCACACAGATGTTTGCATTGTCCATTGTGCACAGCACCCTGCTGGGGGCAGTTTTCCTGGGCTGAGAAAGGAACAGCCTGGCTATGTTCTCCTGCATGAAGTACAGCTTTGAGAGACAAAGCACTGCTCCTGCTTTTTTTTTTTTTCCCTTTTTTTTTCTTCTTTTTTTTTGGTTTTTTTTTGGCAGGATGTGGCACAGGTTTTTCAGTAATAGAATCTTGCTTCAGGGTTGGTGGGATCTTCAGTCTTGATGATCCAGATAATGTTCTCAGCAGTGCCATGGCATTCCTTCCAGTAAAAAAAGGAAATGGCATAAACAGTGTATTTACTCCATTTTATATAATAACAGAAATACCTTGAAGCAAAATGTCACCTTCAGTAATCAAGGATGTAGGTTTCCTTCTTAGTGGTGCTGACAGTTTTTCTTGATTTTTCTGAATTGCTTGGGAGAGATTCATGCAGAAACTTATCTGGATTGGGAGGAAACGTTTGATATAAATGTATGCTAGTGAGCTGTTACTAATTGATTATTTTCTGCTAGATATGCTAGTACATAGAGTGTAGCTTGTGTATGACTTAGTATGCATGTGTGTGTATCTGATTTACACAGAGCCTGGAAGGTTTCAGGAATAAATCAAGGCTATAGACTGTTGTTAATTTATAAAAAAAAATTGGGCACTATCTAGAGGTAAATCAAGTTTTGCAAACCTAGACCCTGGGCACACATGAGGACAGTTGTTTATCAGTATTCTATATTTCCATAGGTTTTGTGTTGTTTATGTAGTCTTTTAGACTTTAAGAGTAGCATAGTTCTGATCAGAAGTTGAATGTGCAGAGCTGTTCTCTTTGGTGTGATTTATTTTCTTTATTTCTGTCTTACCAGTTTTTGTGCTTCCATACGTTTTTCTTTCAGCTGTTTTGATTCCTAGTGGATTTGCTTCTTTTTAATGCATAATCCAAGGAATTAAGACTGGCAGTTTCTTGAGCCAGTCCTCTGTTACATGGGTACAGCCATCTTCCAGAATGAACAGGCAGAGTAGTTGGTAAATTATTATCAGTGATGATATACAAACATGAAAAAATCCATATTTATTTTCAGGGCTCATCTTAGTTTGGCAGAAGTAGTAAATCAAAGGGAGAGATAAAGAGAACATTTAAAATGTTGCTGTGATGCTTGAGGTATGTCATCTGTGTTGTGGGGAAATTGTGTTTATTTATTTTCACACTATCTCTAAGAAGAAAAGTCCTGTGTGAAAATACCATAATATTCCTTAAATATTGTTTTAAATGCTGTTGTATTTTCATTAAATAGCAGTCAGTAGTGATGCTTTTCTTTGCTGTAGCTTTCTGTTCCACTAGATGGGATAAAGTTTGAGGCATAAAATTCTCTTGTCAAAGGAATGACCTGTGGGCACTTTTTGATCTCTTTTTATCTCCTGCATTTGTAATTTCAGTGTTACAGCCTCTTCTTTGTGCAGATTGTGAATGAGAGATTACTATAATGATACTACAAAATAAATGCCACAGAAGGACCTTGTGATCTATTAAAGAATGAAAATGGCAGGTGGAAGGTTTTATTATAACCTTCCTGCTGATACTTTTATCTGGAAGCAATCTAATTAAAAACTACCTTATGCTTTGTTAAGTCAGTCGCAGGCACGGAACAGTGAATGTGTGATCTCTGTAACTGCTCACCTGAAATCTCTGTTTATGGAAATTTACTTGGCTAAAGATCCACGTTCTTCTGTTCTTACCCTTAAAAATGTTGCCCTTGGGCCAGCCAAACTTATTTGTTTGAAAAAATAAAAATAACTCACAAATAGCATTACACTGGCATTTTTTATCCCTGATCAAAACTCTGCTGAATAAGATCAGGAGTGACGTTTTGGAGTTCCTGGTGGGTGAATGGTATTTTAATCAAGGAGCAAAGTGCATCATGTCAGATAAGAATCTTTAACATGTCCTGGTTAGAGTTAACTTGTTCCTCACTACACAGACTCTGCAGGGAGATAGAAATTCAACTTTCAGGGTAATAAATACCCCTTCTTTGGAATGACAATGCAGGCTCTGCTCTGCTCAGCCAGCTTCAGCTGGCTTTTGTGTCCAGCAGAAGTAGCACTGTCAGCATTTTTAATGGAGGATTTCCTGTTCTTTTCTGTCTAGATTAGAGTTGTAGAAGTAATGCTGTATGGAATTCACTTGTAAGAAAGTTTTATTATTGTTTAAATGTGGATGTATGTGTTTAGTAACAAAAGCTTCAGTACACTCATTTATTCCAGTATTTTGTACACAGAAGAGTGTACAAAATACTGGAATGAGTTTCTTACTGAAACATCTGCTTTGTGCTTCCATGGATGAGATGAAAAACACATAAAAATTATTTTGGACAGTAATTAATTGATTAATGGGTTTAGCAAATTGAGCTAAACTCTCCTGGAGCCCCTCAGTTTGGGAGCCACGCTGGAGAGCTGGGGGTGTTCAGCCTGGAGAAGGTTCCAGAGAGGCCTTGGAGCTCTTTCCAGTGCTTAAAGGGGCTCCAGGAGAGCTGGAAAGGGACTTGGGACATGGGCTGAAGGGACAGGACACAGGGAATGGCTTTAAGATAAAAGAGAGAAGGTTTAGATGGGATTTGGGAAGGAATTCTTGGCTGTGAAGGTGGTGAGGTTCTGTCACAGGCTGCCCAGATAAATGTGTGTGTGTGTGTAAAATTAAATACATATCAATATACAGAAGAATAAATGTATTTGGATTTTAAGGGAAGGACACTTTCTCCTGTAAGGCATATTTTATCTTTTTGAGAAAGATGCACATTAGGTGTTGGTTTGAATGTTTTCAAGTGCAGTATGTATCCCTGCTAGATGTCAAATTGTATTTCCCATGAAATGGGAGATTTTCCTGGGTGAGAATATACTGTATTTTCCTGGGTGAGAAATACTGTGTTTCAGTGTTACTGCAGACAGGAAAATGCCAGGACATGCCAGGTGTTGTGACAGCAGAGGCTGCTGTCTGTAGCCTTGCCCACTTCATGTCTGTAGGTCCTGCACTGAGGTGCAGACTTTGGGCTCTGCTTTGCATTTGCAAATTCCTTATGGGATGAATCTGGGTAAAAGCATGTCCTGGGCAGTCACTGGAGAGCCCTGAGACACGAGGGGCTGTGTGTCAAACCCCTCATGTGAGAAGGCATTTTACCTGACAGCAGGAATTCAAATAATTGATCCTGGTAAGTGTTGCCCATATGGGGCATGTGTGCAGTTTGTAGCTTTGGATATAATTCATCATTTCCTTAATTTACTCCCGAAGCATAAAATGATGATCTTAATGTGAGTTCTTCAGTTGTGTGTTTTGTGTTTTAAAAGATTTAAGTTTGTCACTGCCAGCTCTAGTTCACCTGTCAAGGATCATTATTCCATGTACAAATACCTTTGCTGCTCTTTCTTGATCTTTGTGTCATTATACAGAGCTCAAGTTTCTGTTTTTTGATGTACTCTGTTTCTCCTCCTTTTGCAGGTGAAGCAGGAGCCACAGAAGGAAGACCTTGTGGTTTGCAATCATGCCATTCCCCTTTGGCAAGTCCCACAAGTCTCCTGCAGACATAGTGAAAAACCTGAAGGAGAGCATGGCAGTTCTAGAAAAACAAGACATCTCTGACAAAAAGGCAGAAAAGGTACAGTGGTGATGTTCCAGTTGCTAAACTGCATTGGAAAGTGAGGGAAAGGGGGAATTAATAGCTGTTGAAAATTAATCAGCTAGGAATTCTTTTGGTTTATACTTTGATAAACGGTAATTTATGTACCTTTGAACAGATGCATGTCCTATTGGTTGGTTGGCTTACGCCACTGGCAGCTGATAATGATACTTAAAATGATTTTGAGCTGTAGGACATTGGGTTATTTCAATAAGCAGCTGACAGCTGTGCAGTGCTCTGGTGCTTGTGACCACCACGGTGCCTTCACTACTGTACAAGTAGTTCTGTCTGCTTGTCCATGCAAACCTTTACAGAGCAGTGTCTGAAGCTGAAGCATTTTGTGTCTTCATGGATAGAGAATATCTTTTGGCTTTCCTGCCTCTTCTTCAGCCCACAGTAAGGTGTGAGAAGTTCCTGTGCTAGTGCAGTTTCCTTTAGATGGATATCTTGCTACTTCAGGCCCTGTACCTGTCATTTCCTTCTCAGCTGGCACTCTTGATTTTACAGCTTTACAGGAGCTGACCTCTAAGTTTAGCCTGTGTGCAGTTGTGTCCCACATAGTGAATTGTGGGGCAGAGGTTTAGATGAACACCCTCCCTGGAGCCTCTGCCAGAATTAAAGTATTATGTTCTTGGTAGCCACAGAGTCCCATACAGGAGTTAGTCACAATCTATTCAGGTTCATCTATATTTTTAAGCAGAATGTGGCCAGCTGCTCTACATTCAGTTTCACCTAGATTTGGCACTGCTACTTCTAAGGGTCTTAATTAAATTGCCATCTTAGTTTTGATATTCTTTAATAATTAGCATCTTCTACCCCTTTGCCACCGTGTGGTATGTTCCAGGTGTCTTGCAGTGTACCACAGTAGTTCATCTCAGTAGTTCCTCTGATGCTTTTCCTCTCCTGTTGGAGAGAAAAATGTTACATTATTTTCTGCAGGCTTCTGTGAAGGCTGGAAGGGTTTTAATTTGCTGCTGCTTTTCTTCTTTCTCTAGAAGAGGCTTCTGTCAGGAGAGGGAGGATAGGTGCACTCTGAAGAGTCTCTGATGAGACTTGGCACTGCCTCCTTGATCTCATCCTCATTATTAATTCCTGGAGACGTGGCCTGGTCTTAAAAGCTGTGCTCTTGTGTCCTCTCTTTTTGCTTAGACCCCAATGGGAGACAGACCAGCTCATGCCCTTGCGTGTAGCTGTGTTCTCTGTGTTCCTGATGCTGCAGCTGGAAGTTAGTGCACACCATTTCTTTTTGCTGGCCTTCAGTCCCACACCTCCATCTTTTTGAAAGACCTCATTTATGTGAGGCTGCTGCTCTGACAAGAAGTGATGTGCTAAACCTGTGGAGGGGTTTTTCCTGTGTCATACAGAAGGTGACGTATTGTACTTGCAGGAGAACAAAGGCAGCCCACATTCAGTAGGTTCAGTGTGAGGAGGACTAAATCCTGGCATCCAGGGGAATGAGCCTGGCTATGCCAGTGCTGTTCCCTGTGTTCCTTGCTATTCACAGAGGAGCTGATGAATCTGAGCACTCACACCACCAGTGTCCACATCTCCCTGCAGAGATGCATCAGGAGGGATTTGTTTCCTTGGCAAGCCAAGACTTCAGAAAGGTGACTCTGGTTGTGACTGTTCCTCTCAGGTGGTTTGCTGGTTTGATAGAGAAGGTTCTTCAGTATCTTATGGACCAGCCATTGTCGGGTTTGCTGCTTTTCCAGAAATTTTCCTGAGCTAATGAAGTCCTTTTTTCCCAGCCCAAGATGAGAGATGAAGCTGAAACTCTTCAGGTCTTGCTTCCAAGGTTGTTTATTTTTCCTTGTCTATAACATTCTCTCTCTGACCTGCTGAGGTCTGTCTGGCAGGACAGCAGAAGGCAAACTCTGCCTGAGAGGCAGTGTTTATCTTTTATACTGAAAACTACATTTACATTATTTACAGTTACTTTCCAATCCCTATCCCCTGTGTTACACAGTTGGTCTCTACTCTGAACCGATCACCCGTGCCACCATCACAGCAGAAATGGAGAAGGTGAAGAAGAAGGAAGAAACCCAAAAAGCCACGAGGTTCCTCCATCTTGGCCTCACCCACCCCCCTGTACTAAAACCCAAAATCTACTTTTACACCCTGTGACAAACTTATTATTACTCTATTTAAACTCTTGTGACCTGTAATTCTTCTTTGAAGGTTGGCAATGGTTCCCATGGGCTAAAATCCAAACCACAGGTGTTTTGGGCTCTGTTCCAAGGCCTCTGAGCCCCCTGCCCGGGTCCTTGACCTCCAGAGCAGCCAGAGACAAACCCTGGTTCCCACAAGTCATCAGTTTTTTGTGGGCACAGCTCTCAGTAAGACACCCTGAATTCCTGCCCTCTTCCTGTCCAGTCTGTAGAAAGGATTGGATTGAATTTGGGGTTAAAAGACAGGGGTCTTAGCAGTAGCCCTTCTTAGAAAAGAACTCATATCTCAGTATTTAGGCATCTTTTACTCTTTCATTATTCCCTTTTATTATGATGATGCTTTCTGTAATGTAACTTTTCAGCCTCCTATGGAGAAGAATTCCATGCTGGTGGCAGAGTGGGTTCTGTGGCTAGTAGTGGAACAGAAATAGAAAAGCTCACTCTATAAAGCACAAAAATTGCTGCCTGGTACTAAATGCCCGGGGAGAAGGATGCTAAAGTTGTTCTTGTTTTTATGACTTCATTTTATTAGTGACTAGATGTGTATAAAATATGGTGTGTCTCAGTAATTTTGTTCTTGTTGCTGTTTGATCCAAGGGTGTGCTTTTGTAGCCTGTCACATATCAGTGGTGTAATTTCATTGCTAAATTCTCAGTGTTGGTTATAAAAGTACCCAGTTGGGTTAAGGGACTACCTACTTTTCTTACACTATTTTGTTTCTTATAATAGAGTCTGCTACTACATGGAGAATGCTTTTTAAGAATTTTGTTGCACAATTGGAAATAAAAAATTATAAGAAAATTAGACAAATAATTTTTCCTGGAAGTTACAAGTGTAATTATGTTTCATCAGAATGCCTCGTTTTCTTTCAGTACTTAGGGTGAAATTTAAAGCTATTAATGTTTTGTGAGCAGAAAGAAAAAAATCAAAGGAGGTCATAAAGATTTTTATATCTTGGACAGTGTATATTCCTGTCCATTCTTTATAATCAAAATAGAAGCTATTCTTCAAAATAAAAGATCTAAACCAATAGTAATGTCTTGTTCAATTATGAAGCATTTTGCCCTGTAATACTGGAAAGTTTGTTTTATAACCAAAAATCTGAAATTCAGGTGTATTCTAGTTACATGTTAATCTACCTTTTGAGCTCTGTGAAGACTGGAGAAAAATTAACCAGGTATTTCTCCAGGTCATTTGAAATGTCCTTTAAGTATGTGGTGCTGGTTTAGGAGCTGGGCTGTGGCTCACTGCTCCCATCTCCCTCAGCCATAGCTCTGCTCCTTGCTGGCTGCAGTGCTGTGCTCAGCACAGAGGGTATGGCTTGCTGTCTGTCAGTATTTTGGAAGGAAATGAGATGTCAAGTGCTTTATAATGAAATGTGTTCATTATTTGTGCTGTTCGTTCTCCATTGCTTGTACTCTCTCAGAAAGGGGGTTAAAGGGTAGAGAAAGGAAACCTGCTTTCCTCTAAGCAGGACCTGCCCTTGATCTAGTCCAGTAGTTAGTCTTTATTCACATCTCTTCCTCCTCTTTGGCTGATCCCAGCATTTTTTTCATACTGCAGTTCACTTGGTGTGTGGCACACATTTACTGTCATGCAGGTAAATATTTACTCATGCAATCAAGTTGTTCTTTGCTACCCTCTGACCTTGGGTTAAGCTGGTGCCAGCGGCTCCCTTTGGGCTGCTGGGGGATTGTTGGAGCCTGATGTCATCCCAGATGTGGTTGGTCTCTCTCCTTCCTGCCACAGCTGTGTGTGGTGCCAGCACGTTGGGTGATGGGGCTGCACCATGAGCTACTGTCCTGGTTTAGGGCAAATTTGAGAAAAAAAAACAGTGGATGGAGTCCCTCTAGAAAATGAATCTGAACCACCCCTCCCCCCAGCTGGTTC
>VZTB01010489.1:384552-403122 GCA_013397245.1 Thryothorus ludovicianus
AAAAAACCACAGTGCAGAGAACTTCTGTGCCTCAGCCAGCCAAAAACTGACCAAAAGCAAAGGAGAGCTCTGTGCCACCATCCACACTGCAGCCAGCACAGGCCGTGTGTGAGGGAAAGCTGAAAACTCTGATCTTTATGTTTAGAAAACAACCACCTCAGCCATTGCAGCGCTTCTCCTTCACTCTCAGATCCAGTTTGAAAGGTACAAAACTGATTTCTGAGCTAACAGATGAATGGGGACACAATTCAGCATCAACCCAGGACAGCTCCTTGGCTCAGCTGGCCCAGGGTGATGCCGTGCCCTGTTCCACAGGTCACATTGCACCCAGGGAGTTCATGCTGTCATTCATGAGGCAGTAAAATCTTAGATTTGTTACTCATGTGAGTACAATTGATCTGTGGGTGAAAGAAGGCTAAAGGTTAAGTAATCTGCCTGGCCTCCAGTGTGTGGCTGTTACTCAAGGGGTAAAGATGAGGCTTCTTTATGAAATAGGAGGTCAGAGAACATGCTTCTGTTCTGATTGAACTTAGCTCTTCTGGGCTGTCTCCATGCTAAATGTTTACTGGAAAATCATACAATCATTTTTGGCCTTTAAATGTGCTACTGCACTGATTTAATTATTAATACATTTATGGAATTGTATGTTTTCATAAGCATTTTGAAATCTGGCCAATTTAAATAGTTATTAAAATGATGCTTTGTACTTGTGATAGATACTGCTCTAGATTAGTAAAATAATTCAACCAGTACAGGCTCAAAGCTGTATCTGGTTTATCTTTTAGATGGATGTTTTCATTAATAGTTCAATTTTTGTAACTGCATTATCCATATGTAGAGAACCCCCAGCCACTGGGGTTCCATGGGCCTGGAGACTGCCAAGCTCACTGGAAATATTTCAGGACTGGTCATGTGTTCTCTATCTTTTTCTACTGTTCATAAACCCCAAATAATCCAGCTGTATAACCCTAGAGGTGGCGTATTGGGGGTTTGCACTGCTTACCATTTAAGGAGATACTAAATTTTAGGGTATTTCACTGATCTTTCCAGAGACTGGAATAAACCATAGCTATAAAGATGTGCAGCTATTCTAGTGTAATAAACACATGTGACTTCATGGTGTCCATTTATTTTTTTTAATAGTATCTTTCTGTCCTTTGTAGATATAGGGAAATAAGTACTCTCTTTATTTTCCTTGCTTTACATTTAACTTTTATAGTATGGCTTGTCCTCAGATGGTATTGATTTTCTGGCACCACTGATTTTTAAATATGACTTGCCATGAAATTTCTCCCTAAAATTCCGTTTTCTCCTTCTCAGTGTTGAGAGCATATAAATACGGCTGTTAATACTTAAAAAATATAAATTTTAACATGTAAAATATATACTTAGAGTCTATAAAATACAGAGATCATAGATATTCTGTATATATAAAATACACCCTGGTTATATATTGTGCTGGGATATATTTTATGTATTTAAACATATGGTGTCTGATTGTTGGTTCCACTTTTGTTCATGGGTTTTTGGATGAACCTCATTGTGTATTTTGATCCTTAGAGATTTTTTTTCCCCCCTCTTAAAAGAAAGCAGTGAATTAGTCAATTTAGGTTTTAGTATCATAGAAAATATTGCAAGTAATGCTAGCCAACCTTCTCTTACCTTTCTTGATTTTATTTTAGTGGTTTCTTTATTTGGCTCTTCACACCGATATTTAGTGTAACTATCTAAATTCCATTCTGCATCTGAAATGGCAAAAATTGGTCTGTACATCTTGTGTTTGGAATATGTTTGAGAGTTCATGGAATGTACTAGAGTAAGGAGACTCTCGAAATTTTTCAGAGTTTATTTCTAGTCCTTTTGATGTTGAATTTTGAAGTAAAAGTAAATGGATGTTGTATTTTATGGAAGCATAATGTACCAAAAGACATTGGTTACTGATGGAATACTTCCAGAAAAGCTGATACTTCTCTTTGCAGGAGATACCCAGCAATGATAGCTGGAGGGATGCAGGGCAGGTGCTCAGACACTGGTACAGGCTGGAGAGAGTGCTGTGGCCATCCATGGAGCTGCTGGGGGCAGGGCTGGGCCATCAGCCTGCTCAGCACTGAGGGGTCCCTGCCTTGAGCATCCTGATGGCCTCCTGGGGTACCTTCCAGCCCAGGCTGTGCTGTTTGGGGATGTGGTCCATCCTGATGGCATCCTGAGGGACCTTCCAGCCCAGGCTGTGCTGTTTGGGGATGTGGTTCATCCTGATGGCATCCTGGGGTACCTTCCAGCCCAAGCTGTGCTGTTTGGGGATGTGGTTCATCCTGATCCTGAGGGACCTTCCAGCCCAAGCTGTGCTGTTTGGGGATGTGGTTCATCCTGATGGCCTCCTGAGGGACCTTCCAGCCCAAGCTGTGCTGTTTGGGGATGTGGTTCATCCTGATGGCCTCCTGAGGGACCTTCCAGCCCAGGCTGTGCTGTGTAGGGATGTGGTCCATCCTGAGGGACCTTCCAGCCCAGGCTGTGCTGTTTGGGGATGTGCTTCATCCTGAGGTACCTTCCAGCCTAGGCTGTGCTCCTTAGGGATGTGCTTCATCCTGATGGCCTCCTGAGGTACCTTCCAGCCCAGGCCGTGCTCCTTAGGGATGTGCTTCATCCTGAGGTACCTTCCAGCCTAGGCTGTGCTGCTCCTTAGGGATGTGGTTCCCTGGCAGCCTTGAGCTTAAGGGTCTTTTCCAGCCTCAGTGATTCAATGTTTCTGTAACTGCTACTTCCCACTAAAGCTTCAGCCCTGCCAAGTGCTAGTGGAGCACATTCAGTTGTGAGGAGCATTGAAGTTGACTGTCTGTTATTGAAGTTTCCAAGCTGGATGTTCACGTTGGGCTAGAAGGCTTTTTGCTTTTTTAAAGCCCTCAGTGTTTGGAAACACTGCATTATTTTCTGCCTGGTTTGAGCATTTCCATTCCTGGTGTCTTTCTTGGGCTGGTGGTGAGGGAGAGCCCTCCAGTGAGGTTATTAAAGTTTCAGGGTTGGGAGGCCTGTTCTCCTTCCTGGGGTTTTGGTAGGACAAATTCTCCACTCACATTCTTAATTACAGGCATGCCCTTGATGCTGCCATTGTTTTAGCTAAAATTGGCAGTTACTTGAGCTGCCTTGCTTCCTCTTTCATCTTGCTTTCTACATTAGTGTGCAGTGACAGACTTTGCTTCCTCTTCCCTTGGTAGCCATGCATCAGAGCTATCTCTTCATATCTCCATGTCTGACAGATGTTCCTGTTCCTCTCCTACAAAAGTGCTGCTTCTTCTGAGTTTCAGAGAACAATTGTGTGGTGTAATTCTGCTCCAGTGTGATGAGCTGATGTTCCCATTTCGTGTCTTCAGGAGGTGGTGTGAATTGAAGTAGTCTCACTGAGCACCTGCTTCTTGCTGTCTTACTAACAGTGCACACAAAATCCTTTGGAATTTCGATTGAGGAGGGGACAACTGGGACTGGGAACTGAAGTTAGCAGGAAGAGGGAGGCAGCAGGGAGTGGAGGAGCTAAAAATGATACAGAGCCTCCTTAAAGGTCATGGAATCCTTGCTTGCATACCTAGCAAAGCTGGAATGGCTTTAGCTTGAATAGTGCATGGGTCATGCTGATCTTAAGCCTCTCTGGATAAAAAGCAGAAATGAGAAGCCTTTTTACATACCCTTTATAAGATTGGCAGTATCCAGAAAGTGATCGTTTTTCACTTTATTAATTTTATGTGAGCTATCAATCATAAATACTTTACATTAAAGTGTATGCATACTTTCTTGGCAGGTTCATCTAATTACTAAAAATCAGTGCACTTACAAACCATCCAGACTTTTTAGGCATGTGAAGAACCATTATAATTAAACCAGCTATTTATGATGATTATTTTCAGCATTTTGCTCCCAGGCTCAGTAAACATATATACTGAAAGGAGCAGTTCTTCTTTTGGTCCAGTATAACTATGTTTGAATTCAGAAGTGGGTGTTTAGAAGTATTCTTGTTGATTTACAGGTTTTTTAGTTTTACTTGTGAGATATCTGTGTTTCCATTGCTAAATGCTGCTCCAGCTCATCATGGCAACTTAGGAATTGCTCATGAGTGACAAGTCAGACCTGTCTGTCTTCTGTAAAGTAGACCTCAAGCAGGGAAGGATTTTAGACCTTTAATTGTGTCCTTTTGAGTGTATCTCTTTCTGGGTCTGTTGGCCAGGTTGCTCTTGTGTGCTGAGATAACCTGAAAATTAAAGTTGGTTCTCCTTGTGGTTTTGTTTGTTGGAAAGACTTCACCCACAGTAGCTGGGATGGGAGCCTGGTATTTGGCAAAACCTGATGTGTGCAGCACCTCCAGGAGGGATGCATTTGGTCTCTGAGCAGTTCACCAGGCACAGGCATGAATGAAGGCTCCATGTCATGTTTTCCAGTCTGATCCTGCACAACTGTTTTACAGAATGGAAATTTTGTCTGGCTCTTTTCATCCTATTGCTGTTCTTTAGGGGATTTTTGGATGAGAAGTTAAAAAGCACTAAAAAGGAAGAGATTTTTACCTTTGGTAACTGAATTGTGTATGTCTTGGCTCTGCTTTTTATTGTTTTGTTTAAAAAATACTAGTCTCATAACAGTCTTATTTGCAGAAAGAATATCTATTGTTTTTTTTTACCAGATTGTAATTTCCTGATTATTCCCCCGCTGCCAATGGAAGTTTGCAGATGTTAAGAATAAAGGAGTGTGCAGTTAGAAAGACAAATGGCATTGTGCTCTATCTAACTGTATTGTTTTCCCATTTTCTTTAGGCAACGGAGGAGGTCTCAAAAAACCTTGTTGCCATGAAAGAAATCTTGTATGGCACAAATGAAAAGGAACCCCAGACAGAAGCTGTGGCACAGCTTGCTCAGGAGCTCTACAACAGTGGTCTCCTCAGTACCCTTGTGGCTGACTTGCAGCTCATTGATTTTGAGGTAAGAAAGGAGGTTTGACATTTCATTCTGTATGTTAAAATAAACACATCTGAATTCCTACCACTTGAATTGGTTAAGATGTTTCAGCCTTCAGCCTTTTTTTTGTGGTTATGACACATCTATTAGAAAGAGAAGTCACTGCTCCAAACTGCAGAGAAGATTGAGCAATTAAAGAATATGAAATCTGTCACTATAGGCATGTAAACAACACAAATTTGAAGCACATAAACCTCCAATCTGCTGGTAGAGTTTTGTTCAGTTATGGAGTAATTCTGAACTGTTGTGTTACACAAAAGGGTTAATGTCTTAGTAGTAATCCCCTAGTGAACACAAACCTTAATACCACAAGATGTATCTATATATTCATCTTGCTACATCAAATTACTAGTAAAAGTAATAGAATTGTTGTAACATTTATGAAGAAATTTAAATATATAATTTAAAGCTATTAGTTTTATTAATAGTCCAGTATTTCTGTCTCTTTTTAGAAACAAGTGATCCAACTTTTTTGCTTTTCCTCATCCTTTTTTTCTTTTTATTAAAAAAACAACCCAAGTTTTTATTAAAGTTCAAAATAACAATACTTATATTTATTTAAAGGTCTCTCTCTACAACTCTCTGTGGCATTTGTCACCACATCACATGGAATAATTTGCCTTCCCAGCACCATAGAGAGAAATCCTGTTTAGTTATGAGATGTTGCAGTATGATTTGATTTTTCTCCTTTCCCTGAGATCTCACAAGAAGTGTGTGGCTGTCTAGGAAGGGAGCCAAACCCACAGATCTCACTCACAGCCTCAGCCATAAAGACCATCCCACTTCAGACTGCTTAAAAATGGGATTGTTCATAAACAAGTTGCTCACAATACAAACAGTTTAAAGTCCTATTGTAGTTTGACATTCCAAAAACAATGGCTTTCTTCCCTGTTCTTTTTTCTCTCCCCTCCACCCCACCCATAATTCCCTCTGATTTGTGTTTAATTGTAACACAGTGGTATTTTTTCCATACCCACACCAGTGTTTATACCATGCATAAAACATCCAGGTTGTTAAATAAGCAAGGAAACCTGAGAGGGAATGCTAAATTGGGATGGCCTTTAATTGCTGAAGAAAGGAAATCACGAAACGTCATCTGGATTCTGCTGATTGCTATCAGCCTGGTGTTTACTCAGCCCAATTATGAGCAGAGGAAACCTTCATTATCTCCTGCTAATGAGGAATGATAACGATTTGCACAGGCTTGCTCTCATTAAGGAGAGCTGTGTTTTTATTATTTTATTTTATAGGGGACATGGAAGGATTGTGAGTTGTTTGCTGCCCGTGGCTCTCCTGCTTTGTTTCACAGGGGTGGGATGGTTCCCCTTAGAGGGAGAACAATCCATTCCTGCCTTCCAGGCTGGCCAGGGCTGCTTTTCCTGCCTGGCAGCTGGCACACTGTCCAGATATTGTTACCTGGAATTAATGTCACCACACCTGTGCTCCAGATGTGCTCCAGCTTCCCAGCTCTTACCAAGCCAATCGCATGTTGCCTTTGATATCCCAAATGTCTGTGTGGGTTTACTGCATTTGAAATGATTTTTCCATTACTGATGGAAATACATATTTGATTTTCTGGTGGTTTTTAAACTCAGAGTGCATCTAGAATTTTTTCTTTCTGGTTTCTGGAGGTTATTCAGTGACAAACTAAACTTTTTTTTTTTTGTTTCAGTCTCACTTCTGAAGAAGGTTTCCTTCTAGAACAGGAATAGACAGGGAGGGTTCATTGTGACTCTTTAGGTGTCTCAAATATACTTGAATAGTTAAGAAGAAAAGTGAGAAGTAAAAACTTGGAGAATAACAAATTTGATGTTTTAATGAAGAAAACTATAATTGTTCAGCCCTTGCCTTGTGCCCAGGTTTGTTTAAAGTGTCACCTTTCCCTGGAAACTTGCTTACCACTCTTAACATTTACCAGTGTTAATTTGCTAATTTGCACTGGAAGAGATGGGATTCCTGATGAAATTGGGTTTTTTCTTTTGTTTTTTAAATGAAAAATATTTAAAAAACCAGACCTGCCTTTTGCCCGGGGAGCTGAATCCTCCTGTTGAGGACAATCCAAGCACAGTGTCCCTGTCACCTCTGGCTGTCGTGACTGTTGGCACAGGGTTGGGGCCTGCTGGCCTTTGTGGGGCTGTGAGGTCACTTGGCAAGGCACAAAGGAGTGACAGAAGCTGGCTGTGGGGTTGCTGAGTGCCATGGGCAGCTCAGGGGTGGGGTAATAAGGAAATGCTGTTTTTGCTGGGGACTCCGAGGCAAAGGCTGTGACTGCTGAATGGGAGCTGGTGATTATATTATGTGGAGTTTGAGTAAAGCAATTCCTGCAAACACTGCTCTACTCATGGCAGAACAAAGAGTTCTGGTGTTGCTTTGGACTGGCTTTCAATGGAATTGTAATTGAGAAAACAAGCATTTACAAACAATCTCTTCTATCCTGAAAACAACACTCCAGCAAAACTGTCCATGGTAATTCACAAACATGCCATTTGTAAAACTCCACTCCTGCATTTTCATAAACATTTCTTTGTTTCTTATGCAGTCTTTTTTACACTGATTAGAAAACGGAAAGAATTTTAAATAATTGATGTTTTTAAAATTCTTGCTAGTTAAATACACCCTGCATTTTACTCAGAAGCTCCCTGGTGTTACTCAGGAGATTTACAGTGCAGCTAGAGCTTGTCAAGAAATGTTATACACGTCCAGGTTTGGTGTAGAACATTCAGGGAACCTGTAGGTGGAGTTGCTTAACAGCCTTTATTTGCATCTCTGAGCTCAGCACAAGCTGGCCTGGTCTTTTTCTGGAATAGATCTGCTAACACACAGTCCTGAAGGTGTCTTTGTGCAGTGCAGAATGCACAGTTAATTGCAGAAATCCAGCTTTTAAATGGTGCCTGTGAATGATAGTGCAAAGTGCTTATGTTTATAATCAGCTTTTTTGTCAGATGTCTGTGCCAGTTTGTCATCTTCAGCTGTGGTCTGGCTGAAGAAATAAACAGGAGATGTATATTTATTCAACAAAGAACATTTCCAGTTCCTTTTACACTGTCTGGTGCTATGCTTGTGCATTTTTTTCTGTGTAATTTGTGCTGAATTCCAGGATTTTGATTTTACTTATACTTCTTTTGTGTATTGAAAACTGAGAGACCTGCATTTTGGGTCAGTGGATGATTTCTGTGTGTATTATTCATTCATTTATTTATTCCACTTTGATAAGTTGCAGTTCTGATTTGGATGTTAACACTGCAGTTGGAAATGCTCTGCAAACTCTTAATGAGTGTCCCTAGACAAGGGGAGAGGATAATGGAATGTTGAAGAAATGCACTTCCAGGCAAGAGCACAGTTAAAAACTGTTACACTGTTAGCAAAATCAAATATCAAACCCAGGAGATTGAT
The DNA here is from genome assembly GCA_013397245.1 of Thryothorus ludovicianus. Taxonomy (NCBI): domain Eukaryota; kingdom Metazoa; phylum Chordata; class Aves; order Passeriformes; family Certhiidae; genus Thryothorus; species Thryothorus ludovicianus. Next base: position 392,940 of record VZTB01010489.1, read on the forward strand.
GCTACATAGAAATATCTGCTGGAACATCAGCTGGCTTTGCTCCTGAATGTCAATCCCCCATGATCTGGCTGCAGTGTGATGTGGTGCTTTGAGTGCTTTGGCATATTTGAAGTGGACATAAGGAAAGAGAATATTGAATGTGTTCAAGATCAGAGTATGGAGGCTGCCTGAGCTGCAGAACCCCTCCAGAGCTGCTTCATGAGTGATGATAATATTTAATTGTTAACTTGCCTGTGGAATTCAATATTTCCTGTTAAACTTCTGATGTTTTTGACAGGGCAAGAAGGACGTTGCACAAATTTTCAACAACATTCTCAGAAGACAAATTGGTACAAGAACTCCCACAGTTGAATACATCTGCACTCAACAGAATATCTTATTCATGCTATTAAAAGGGTATGTGCACTGTGAAGCAGAAATATGCTTTTATGAAGTAAGGGCTTTTTTAATGCATGGAGAAGCAGTGAGTTCTGACATGTTTGTTCTTCCTTTGCAATATGCTTGATTTTATTTTCTTTTTCCTTGGTTTTGGGGTCTGCAATTCCCCTAAGTAAAGGAAAATTTAAGAAATAGAACACCAGCCCTTTACTTTTGCATGAAATATAACTGAAAATTGAGAACTCTTAGTACTCTGAAATACTCCTACTGGACTAGTAAGATATTTTCCTTTCAATATACTATTTGAGCCTTTTTAAACTATTCTCTTGTGAACTCACTTATCAGGAGTTGAAGGCTGTTCTTTTTCTTTTTAACCACAGTAATTTCCAGTTTGCTGGCCTGTCTTAGACTTCTTCTGCATAGTGATTTATATTCCTGCATTGACACAAATACACCAACACAAACCTGACCAAAAAAAGAATGATTTGTGTCATATTGGGCATGCCAGACAATTGTTTTTTCCTCTCTTCTTGTAATTTCTGGTGTGCTGGATATTGGATGTCATGCCACACTAAGTACATGTAGAGCTGCAGCTCTCAAACATGAAAGCAAAAAATACTTGCTTGCATTTCTAGTAAAATTAATTAAGAAAATTCTGAAAATTGCAATTCCCCTGTGTTATTTTGGGACAGACAAGCTCATCAGACATTAATAAATAATTTTAAAAAATACAGCTGTTTATAATTCTGGCTACAGCTGCTGTGGTTGAGGAGTACTTATTCCACCTACTGGGACAGCTCAAGGGTGTATGAAAGGGCCACACATCTCAGTGGGATATTTGCCTGTTGGTAGCATTACTTGCCTGTAATGTCATTTAAATGTTAGAAGGACAAAAAAAATATTAATTGTGGCCTAATGCAAAAAATATTATTGATTCATTGCTTCTTCAAAGTAATTTACCAAACAAGGCAAAGATATTTGAGGTGCAGAGAGATAAAATTGCTTTTTCAGCGTGTTCTCATTGGTGCTCACTTTTACTCTGTGTTGTCACACTTAGAGAGCTTTATTCTCACAGGAGTTATTGAAACTCATGTTTGTAACTCAGGGGATTTGGAATGTGCATTTAGCACAGTTAATTGAAACTGTGGCGTGAGTTGCAAAAATTTCAGTAGATTTCAAATCTCCACGACAGGTTGAATGGGAGGGTATTGCAGGATTTAATGAAAAATATTTCCATTTTTTAGGGTAATGTAGTTAATGCTCAGTATGTGCAATGATGCTTTTCCCTTGAAATTTTGGGGAATTTCAATTATCTTCCACTGGTTTAGAGGGGAGGATTCTGGAGGTTTAAGGCAGGAAGGGCATGTGAGAGGCTGTGGCTGCTCCAGAAGCTGGAACCCCATGATGAGCAGAGCAGCCTGTGATACTGGTAAATGCTTTAATGAAAAAGGAGATCTGAATTTGTCCAGTATTGTTAACCCCTCATGCTCATCTGGAAAGTTATATGTAAATTGCTGTCATATTTAAGCAAGCAGCTTTCAAGGCAAATAATTTACTGCTTTTCCAGATGTCTGCAATCCCACCAATATGGAACAAGAAAACTGATTTTGAGAGCAAAGTATTTTTATTTAGTCTTGTTTCCCTATTTGTGAAAATCCTTTGAATTGGCTGTAATTGTAATTCACAGCTATTTCAGCAGTGTTTTGTGGAAATATTTTAAGCTGGAGTTTAATGCACGTCTAATTTTTATAGGTTTGTTTACTTGATAGTACTGAAAACTGTAATTAGCAATGTGGTGCTGCAGTGCTAACTTGTGAGAGTTTCTAAATTTATAAAGAATCTTTGCTGGGTGTTTTGGATAGGTATGAATCTCCAGAAATTGCTCTAAATTGTGGGATAATGCTTCGAGAATGCATCCGGCACGAACCGCTGGCTAAAATCATCCTGTGGTCAGAACAATTCTACGACTTCTTCAGATACGTGGAGATGTCAACGTTTGACATTGCTTCTGATGCATTTGCCACATTCAAGGTAATTTCCTCACAGCCTTCTGTCCTGGTTTAGGGCAAATTTGGGAGAGACTCTCCAAAGGGGGCCCTTCCAGAAAGCAAACCCACACAGCCCCTCCCCCCAACTGGTTCAGGAAGAATTCCTTGGAGAGAGGTGGAAAGAACCTGTTTATTTAACAGACACAGCATCCCCAGCACACAAAATGAACAATACCAGGTGACACCACTCTGTCACTGCTCTGAAAAAGGTGACAAATTCAGAAAGTCTCTCTTGGGGTGGTGGCTCTGTTATCAATCCCTCCAGCACTGGGGCAGCTGCTGCAGCCACAGGGTGCAAACTCTCGGTGTTCCCAGGTCCCAGTCCAGAGCAGGTTCCAGTAGGTCCAAAAAAGGAAAGGAGAAACAGTCCAGGAAGAAATTTGGACTGTTTAGCTAAACCAGCTAATGAGCAGAAGCAAGAGTGAGAGCAAAGCAAAAAGCAAAAGCAAAAAAGCAAAACCAGCACCAGGTACTGCCCCGTGTGTGTGTCCCACCAGCCATGGGGGAGAGGCTGAGAGCAAAACCAAAACAAAACATTCGCTCTTCAGAGCCAGCCTGAAAGGCACAGAACATGATATCCAGCATGAACAGCACCCACCAGTGGGGATACAAGCACCAGAACGTCACCCCAGGACACCTTGGGATTGTGATTTCTGGGCTCTTCTGCTTTGTGAACCCTCTGCTGTGTGTGATGTTCTTGGCCTTGGGAGAAGGGAACAGAGTGGGTGTGATGCAGATGGGTGAGCTGGGCACTGTTCTTCCTTATTTCTCAGAATGCCAGACATCTGTAAATACATATTTTATATTTGCTCCCCAAAATTTTGTTTTAGAGACTAAGTATCATGCACCTGAATGCAGGTGTGCTCCCATGCCAGGATCTTTAAATCTGTGTCTGCAGCTCCTTCTGTTCTCCTGAGGATCTTTGATGCTGTTGCTTTGTCTGGGGAAATTTTTTATGGGGAAATTTTTGTGTCCCTAAAACAATCAGTTATGGAGAAAATGAACATAATGTTAATCAATATTAAATAGTAGTTCTTAATGCTGTAGTTGTGTGTAGTTGTATGCAGTGTATAGCCTTGATCCATAACTAGCAGCCTTCAGTGATAATTTCACAGGCAGTTTCTCTGTGAGTTAAAGTAACTCATCACAGATCTTCCCTAAGTGATGCCAGGATCTTGAGCAGTGTCCAGGTAATTGCATTCATGTCCTCAATTAGTGTGTTTAATGAAATAGCAGAATTTTTGATTAAATGTGTGAGAATGTCTTTGGACTGTTTAAATCATTTAGTGACAGTACTGGCTTTGTGCTTTTTTACAGGATTTGCTTACAAGACACAAGTTGTTAAGTGCAGAATTTTTGGAACAACATTACGATAGGGTGAGCAGACACCTTTTCATTTTTAGAACTCTCTGGTGCTGTGTAGCTTATTTGAAGAAATCAGTGGTTTTATTCCTTGTTTAGCTCTGGTTTTGGGGATTTCCACACAATATTAAATCAGCTGAACTTCAGGTTCAGTTTCTCCTCCTAATGCCAGAACAAATATTGTTAGAGGGTTTCATTTATCCTGACATTTTCGGCAACATGACTTCAATACTTTCACCTTTCAACAGATTATTCAGAACTAGTTTCACAAAGATATTTAACTGTTTAAGTCTTACTCTGATTAAAACTCCCAGACTTCCAAAGCAATTAAAAGAAAACAAACCCAAAACCAATAAACAAACTTGGAATCACTTTGATTTTGAAAGGTTTATCTGCAGGCATGTTGACTAAATCACAAATACCTCCTCTGAGTGACTCAGCTTTAAACAGAAGACAGAAAATTATTATTCCCATTTGACTACTTGCTTAAGCCCTTAAATATCTACTGAATAATGCTTTAGGCACTGTTTGGGACCTAGTCAAGAGGCTCTAAGAAATTAGATGTGCAGAGTTGATGCTTAGCTGACCTCTTCATCTACTTCAGAGCAAAGTTCTTGCTGTGATATTGTATCTGAAACATGAAGAGATTGTGTTCAATGTATTTCCAAAAAATGTAACAGTGAAACTGTATTTAACACTGTTACAGCTATGAAACTTAGACTACTCATGAATAGTCAAACTTGACAATATTAAAGAAAAACTGAAGATTGTGCAAGGAATGTTTATTTTATTTCTGCCTGACTCGGTGATGTCCTCACGTTTTGACAACACTGCATGAGAGCTCCAACTGGTCACTTGGGCATTTGTTAAACCCTGCACAAATTTAAAAACTATTAAAACTATTTACAAAAATTTGATCTGTTGAGTGCAGGACATCAAATCCTCCCACTGAAGGTGGTGCTGTGGGAGCCAGGCCTGGCTTCTCCTCCAGAGGGAGCCCATGCTGTGCTTCCCAGGATATCTGGGAATCTGGGAATTGGGGAGAAAGGGCAGGAGCTGTCACCTCAAACATCCCCACCAACATCAGATTGCTCACAGCTCCATCCTGCCTGGCCTTGCACACTTCTTATTTCTATAGGAAATAATATTTTCTATAAGAAATAATTTTTTCTATATATATTTCTGTCTATATATTTTCTATAAGAAATAATATTTTCTGTAAGAAATAATGAGGAAACTCCTTCCACATCCCTGTAATCTAAACATTAAAGTCTCTTGAAAGAGTAAATACATATTTTTTTAAAGCATATTCAATGTTTAGCTTTATATATGCTTTAAAAGCCTAAGTAGTGACAATGTAGTGACTTACAGAAATCTGCTGAGATTTCAGATTTACTTTGGTTTTGTTAGGAATTTGCATCTCCTTCACTTTGTTGCAATAATTTGGAAGAAGATGCCTATGACACTTGAAAAAGTCCTGACCCTTCTCTTTATTCTGTGTTTAGTTCTTCAGTGAATATGAGAAGTTACTTCATTCAGAAAATTATGTGACAAAGAGACAGTCACTTAAGGTAAGGCAATTTTATTTTCTTCTCAAATGCAAAGAGATTCCCTTTATTCTTAAGGTGAGTTCACTTTATTTGAAATGGCTTCTGTAGCAGCCTTGAATAGTATTTATTCTCTGTACATTTTAATTCTTGGGATCAGCTACTTTTTTTTTAGTCAAATTCTTACATTATTTAGTGTCCAGCATAGACCAAAGTAATTTCTCTCCCTATGAAGAAATGGCTCAAGTTTCTTTATTTTTGTTGATTTTTTTTTCCTTCAACAAGTCTGGTTACATTTAAATAATTTAACAAAGATTCACATGATGTGTTTAAGGCAATACAGATCTTACATTCAAGTAGGTAATAAATAGTGAACATAAATGTAATACAGAGCTTGCAGCAAAGGTGGGGAAAAAAGGATTTTCCTTGTGGGGAAAATCCTTTTAAACCCTTTAACTAGCAAAAGAAGTGTCAATATTTCATTTGAGGCACTAACCTGTTTTACTGGGTTTTTGGCTTTTTTTTTTTAAAAAGGCATTTTTTTCTATGCTAAATGCCTTCTGTATAAATGAAAAAAAAAAAGAAAAAACATTAATGATTTCCCTTTCCAATTCATAACAAGGGGGAACAAGTGTGATTTTTCACTTTCTGAGGAAAAGGAGAAACTGTGTCATTGAAATAAGGGGAATATGCAGCTGCACTTTGAAATGTAGGGCACTTGGTTCTGTTGTTACTTTATCTACTGACTGGTATTGAATTCACAGAGCACCACACCACTTCAGGGGGTTTGAAAGCATTTATAAACAAATTGATTCTTTCATGTTCAGTGTCAGTAAATTTTTCATTTCATTTTTAATTTTTTCTTTGCTACCTTCAGCTCCTCGGTGAATTGTTACTGGACAGACACAACTTCACAATTATGACAAAGTACATCAGTAAACCTGAAAATCTCAAACTAATGATGAACCTTCTACGAGACAAGAGTCGTAACATTCAGTTTGAGGCCTTCCATGTGTTCAAGGTGTGTTACAAAACCCCACCATGAAACAGAAGGGATCTGAGCAGGAGCTGTTTCATTGATTAAACTGCTTAGCCTTGGGAACCAGGGCTTGTCTCTGGCTGCTCTGGAGGCTCAGGGACCCTGGCAGGGGGCTCAGAGACCTGGCACAGAGCCCAAAACACCTGTGGTTTGGATTTTAGCCCATGGGAACCATTGCCAACCTTCAAAGAAGAATCACAGGTCACAAGAGTTTAAATAGAGCAATAATAAGTTTGTCACAGGCTGTAAAAGTAGATTTTGGGTTTTAGTACAGGGGGGTGGGTGATGCCAAGGTGGAGGAACCTCGTGGCTTTTTGGGTTTCTTCCTTCTTCTTCACCTTCTCCATTTCTGCTGTGATGGTGGCACGGGTGATTGGTTTAGAGCAGAGACCAACTGTGTAACACAGGGGATAGGGATTGGAAAGTAATTGTAAATAATGTAAATGTAGTTTTTAGTATAAAAGACAAACACTGCCTCTCAGGGGGGGAGAAGGCCTTTGACTGTCCTGCTGGAAGGAGCTCAGCAGGGCAGAGAGAGAATGTTTTAGATAAGAATAAATAAACAACTTTGAAAGTGAGACCTGAAGAGTTTCAGCTTTTTCTTCCATCTCGAGTGTGGAAAAAGGACTTCATTAGCTCAGGAGAATTTCTGCAAAAGCAGCAAACCTGACCCTTAGCTAAGCCTGAATGGAGCTTATCTTAATGTCTGCTGAGTGAGTAAATAAAGGGAGCACTGCTGTTTGCTTCATTATGAGCCATCTGTACAAATAGGTACCTTGGTTATCTTTTGAAAGCCATTTAAGAGCCATTTAGGGACTTCCATGTGATTATCAGATGAATCTCTCCTAGAAACTTTTGGAATGAAATGCAGTAAGATAAGGAGGAATGCATGATTCCATATAAAATCCTGGAGTTCAGCAGTGGGTGTATCACACTGCATGGTCTTTGGAGGACAGCAGGATTTCAGTCAAGTCACCTGAATTGGGATTTGCACATTAGAACAGATGGCTCCTTACTGCAGTGAACAGGCAGCTGAGAGTTGTAATTGAGGTCTAAAACTTTGCAGTGAAATGTGAGGTACCCATGAGATGCTGCACATGACATGAAACCATGCATTTGCTATAGAATTTACCCATGCATTTGCTATAGAATTTAACCATAGAGTGTCTTCAGTGGCAGACTAAATTTACTTGGGTACTGCTGTTCAGCTTATGTCCTGATTAAAAAAAAAAAAGCAATTTTATTTAAAAGCTCGCATTTACCCAGTGATTTTTATTTTCTGTGGGATACTGGAACAATTAAAACATAGTTTTAATTTATCATCATCAGTGCTTTGTTAGATTTTTTTTTTTAAACTTAACCTTCTGTTTCTTGCTATTGTTTTCAATGCCTTTTATTTTCTTGCAGGTGTTTGTAGCCAATCCTAACAAGACACAGCCTATCTTAGACATCCTTCTAAAGAACCAGACCAAACTTATTGAGTTCCTCAGCAAGTTCCAGAATGACAGGACCGAGGATGAACAATTTAATGATGAGAAGACCTATTTAGTTAAACAGATCAGGGATTTGAAGAGACCAGCACAGCAAGAAGCTTAAACTCCAATAAACCTTTAAAATATTAAACCCAAATTCAGCATTTGCTGTTAGATATTCAGCATCAGGCACTCTTATTGATTCAATGAGGAACATTACTGCTAATCTGCTGTTCAGTGAACGGTTTTTGTTTTTCTCTTTTCATTTTTAGTCCAAGTTGAGAAACATAGCTGCTGCTTTCTTGCACAATGTGGACTTTCTTGATATTTGTGTCATTTCAGAATTCAAAGACACTGCTTGTTTTAGGAGTCCTGAAGAGAAAGATTCTAGGTTGGTGAAAGCAAACATATAGATACTAGTTTGGTCTAGAGAGAAGGGATTCATGTAGTTCAGTACCAGGTTGCATGCTTGCAAATCTGAATAAATCTGTATGTTTGCACTTACCTTGTTTAAGATAATGAGCACAATGTGACCTGTGCATACTTGGCACCATAGTATAAGATTATATGCCTTGATTTAAAAAAAAAAAATGTGCAGTGCTTTATTTGTAATCAAAGGGGAAATGTATCTAAGATGTGAGCTTATTGGGATAAACAGTTGTCTTGCAAATAAACTGATATTGAAACTTAGCAACTTTTAAAAGAGTGAAATCTCAAGGTTTATAAGGAAAATGTATATATGCCTTTCACTGCTTTATAGAATTTTTTTTTTTGACATGATTTGATTTTTCTGAGACTTGACTTGTAAACTTGGAAATATGTTCTAAGGGTTTTTGTTAATTTTACTTTAAAGGTATTTCAGGCAGTAGACCTAGCAGTGACATTTTGCATTTCATTTCAACAATGCTTGCTGGTTTCTTTTGTATATAACTCCTAGGCTGATCATTTCTTTAAAATATGATTTAATTTGTACAGCAGAGGAATGTTATTGTATTAGTCTGTAACTATTACCTAATATTGAGTTTTGCAAAATGAATGCTCATATGTAATTGAATACTTCAGATCACATGGAAATGCTGATTTAACAATCTTGAGTACTGCAGCATTTAAAAGGAAAAAACCCAAACCCAAATAAATTCTTTGTATTCACTTACCTAATAGGATGCCATCAATTAGGGTAGGCTGAAACTGGAACCCTTTCTACTCTGTTCTTACCAGATAATCCTGGCCTTATTTAATTAAACTAGCATTGTGCTCACCAGCTCTGCAAGGGGCAAGGATTATGCTAAATTAATATTGAATCCTCTGACTTCTGGGGAGCCTGCAGTGCATCATTTCTTACAGTAAATAACTCAGTACGAGAGTTGTGTGAGTGGTTTAATTCCCTCCCACCTCAGAAAGCAATTTCATCGATGTCCTAGGATAACAAAATTATCTCATTTTTTGTTGATTTTGTTCTTTAATGCTGCAAACTATCAGTATTTATAAAAACAGAAACCCCAACTGATTTTGCACCATGTTTTTGTTACTGTGACCATACAAAAGGAATCTACTAAATATAATTAATGATGTTATGGAAATTGTATCTATCTGTCCTGTAGTAACGCTGAGATCACAACCGAGCAAAACCTCCTGGATTGGGGTCTGACAGTTCCAGTTCTGCATGACTGAATGATTGCAAATGCTACAGAAAGTGTTTGTTGCTTCCTGTCCTCTCCCCATTTGAAAGATTTCGCAATCAGTGACGTTTGAGGTGATCTGAAATCCTTCACAAGGGACATCCGAGAGCTCCAGAAAATGGAGAGTTTAAAACTGCTCCTGACGTTAAAATTGGTCTTTTAAAGGTCCTTGCTGTGTCCTTTGCAAACAGAATCATTTTGCTTACAGGAAAGAAAATAGCAGACTCTTCTGGGAGGTGCCGGGCAGAGCTGGCCCGAGGTGGTGGTGGTGTAGTTCAGTAGTGACAGTCTGTTTTATTATGGTTTATCATAGCTGAGTGGAGGAAAACAGCATTTGCCAAGTTACTCACCACAACCTGTAAGGCTTCCTCTTTAGAAAGACACAGACATGCTAAAGATTGCTGTGTCTAAAGAAGTGAAAACATTTGGACTGGGAGAGAGGTTCCTCTCTATTAGGCCTTGGAATCAATGGCTGTGGTGACTTTTTTATTATGTGGAAACCTTTGAATGTTGGCTTTCGAAAAGAAGTTGTATTTAAATTAAAGCTCCTTCGATGTGCTGTTCATATTAAAAAACTTGTTCTGGAAGTGGTTTCTTATCTGCTTGAAGGCTTAAGGATATTACTAAAACATATTTAAATGCAAGCAGTTTTTCGTTT
>VZTB01010489.1:403152-425172 GCA_013397245.1 Thryothorus ludovicianus
TTTTTAATAAGAGATGTATACAATTGTAATTCTATTTCCGTGGTAGCATTTCATTTCTCCTGAGGAAAATGCGTTTCATATCCAAAACATCTGGCTGGCCCCATAATTTAAATTAAAATAAATTTTTGAAGAAAAATGTGTGTTCTTTACTGTGTTACTGAAGAGGATCAGTTTCTTGTGGATGTGGATCAGGTATCCCATATTGCCTTAGAGTGGCTCAGCTTTCTTCCTTTTAAATATGAAATCATTTTAAACCATGAAAAACTCCGGCTTGCACAAACGTTTTTAAAGAATTGAGACAAAGTGCTGTATTAAAGATGCAATCAATTTTAATGAATTGTTGGTAGCTTCCCTTGCCTCGTATTTTTATTGCTGATTCTCTTTCTTTTTGGCATGACCAAGAGCAAAGAGGAGATGCTGTTTCCTGCATCGTGGCTGGACACAGGACCTGATGGGGTTGGTTGTTGTGTTTTTGGCCCTTCACTTCTCTCTGATTTTCAGGTTTTGAGTCTGTCATTGGTCTCCTCGCTGCCTCTGGAGCTGCTGTCCCAGGTAAGCCCCAGCTGGTGCAGTGGGGCAAACATCAGGAGGGTGTTTATGTTTTAAACAACATGCAGGAGCTTTCCATGCAGATTCTGCAGGTGGTTTTGTTCAGCAACATCATTGAACAAAAAGTTGCCCTTCAGGGACATCATTACTTTGCAGACAGAAATATTTGATAGCCCTCACTAGAGAGCACACGTGGCTGAACCCCTGTAGAAAATGTTGGCATTTCTCTTCCTCCCAGACAGGGAGATCACAGATTACAGGGAAGGGGTGATTTGTACTGGCAGACAGACAAATGGCAGATTTTAATTGAGTGGACAAGAGGGGCACTTGACACGGTGAAACAGCAGTGGTGGGAGGAAGCACATGAAATGCAAGAAGGGGGTGTCCTGACTTGTTGAAATTTACTTTTTCCACAGAGCTGATGAGCAGGAGCTGCACTGAGCTGTCACCCAGGAAGCCCAGCAGGAGCTGTCCTTGGAGCCCTGGGATCAGCCCGTGGCCAGAGCTGCTGCAGTGAGTGTCCCTCTGTCCCTGGCCTGCCAGGCCATTCCTGCAGGCAACTTCAGCAGCTTTCCTTTGCTCCTTCCCCTTTTCCCCTTTTCATTTTAGACTTTTACTGGCTGCTGTGGTGGATTATTTCCCTCTCTGCTGCTTTTGTCCCCATGGCTGTTCACTGGTGCAATCTCTTCGGGTGCAGTGCCTTTATTTTCTGTTATTTTAAGTTTTTTGGTGCCTTTATTTCCTGTCACCTTTGTGGTTATTTCTCATGATACATCTGTATTCCTGTCTCTGGAGTTTTTGACCTTTGTCAGGCAGTTTTAAGTGCTGTTCCTTTTAGCTTTCCAGCACATTGCAACTCAAGGTGATGGTTAGTATCATAATGAGGAAAACATTACCCTTATCTTTGACATGTTACCTATTTAAATCAGTGTTCAGCTTAATATGAGCACATGGAACTTGTGAAGAGTTATATGTTACCTATATATACATGATATATGTTTCTGGCATATATCCTGTATATTTACAAGTGTACCAGGGCAGATCTAGTTTAAATCCCACATGACTAGAGGCAGGTCAAAACATCCAAAAAAATCACAACCTGGAAAATAGCAGAAAGAAGGGAGCAGTGATATGCATGGATATATTGCATTCTTTGAAGGAAATTGGCTGTTTCTGAGAAGAATGATGGAGAGAGACTTGCAAGAGCATGGAGTGACAGGACAGAGGGGAAGAGCTGTGAACTGAGAGAGGGCAGGTGTGGATTGGGTAGCAGGAATAAGTTTTTTACCAGGGTGGTGGGGCAGTGGATGAGGTTGCCCAGAGAAGTTGTGGGTGCTCCATCCCTGGGTGCAGCATCCCTGGACTGATGGAAGGTGTCCCTGCCCCTGTGGGGGCTGCAGGGAGATGATCTTTAAAATCCCTTCCAACCCAGACCATTCTGTGATCCTGTGTTGTGATTCCTATTTTGGAATATGTGTTGATGCACCTCTGTTTAAAAAATGCCAACACAAAACCCCAAGTTACAGTTACAGCCAACAGAGATTTTTGGTGAGTGTATTGTATTCACAACAAAAAATAAAAGTAAGCTCTTTTTTAGAGGGCTCCTGCTGGGGATTCTGATTTGCCCCAGGAAGGGTATTTGGTTTCCTTGCTCAGAAATGCTCTGGCCAGAACTGACACTTTAGCTTTCCATGAGGAGACCCTGAAGGCTGCAGAGTTTCCATTGCAGGAGAGTTTTCCAGCTGTGTTGTGGTGGGGCTATGTAATTCCAGTGTGCAGGATTATGGCCACCAAGGGAGTGTCCCATGGCTGGAGGTGACACTGGCCTGAGGTGTTCCTGATGTTGGCAACCCTGCAGAATTTATCCAGAGGGCGTGTTTGGAATGAGGAAACAGAAACACTGGGCAGTAACAGAAAGATACAATTCAGATATGTTTTAGTGGGAGTGGATCTGTGTGGAAAAAACAAGATAAATGAGTGCAGTTGTCTGTTCTTGCTTAAAATTAAATCCTCAGTAGGTATTTTTTCATTTCTTCCCTGGCAATTCCTTGTACTGAGCTGTCATGGAGGATCCCATTAAGAGTTCTTTCTTCCTCTTGTGGCAGCTTTTGGGAATGTGCCTCACATCCCACCAAGGAGAAACTCAGGGTAGTAAAAATGTGAGTGTTGCTTAACAAGGTTCTACAATTAAAAGATGTTCAACTGAATTTAATATGCTTAGTGTTACTCAAGAGACCTGAAGGAAGGGATTGGGCTTGCATTTATTTAAGCATAAAACAAGAATAAAAGCTGTATGGCTTTCTTAGTTTATGGCATTCTTAAGTTTAAGAATGTTGTATATTGTAACATTAATAAATAAGCCTTTGTAGCTGTAATTCAGGGCATCTAAATAAGGCATGCAATGTTGAACAGTGTTTAACCAGCTGAGGTGTGAGCCAGCCAAGCTTTTGGCCTCAGGTCTTTATCAGCATCTTCAGATGGTGTGGAATTAAAAGAAAAAGTGTCCATTTGAGAAATCAGATTGTAATTCAGGTTTCAGGGCATCTGGAAGGATTGAGAAATACAGTCTGGAGAGACTAAAAGGTGCAAAGGTTCACCTGGCTATAAAACTTCAGATTGCAGCTGCTGAATTTCCTCACCTTCCATCTCTGGAATTACAGGATGCTGGGTCGTGCCAGCTAATATCCAAATTATAAATATTATTATAAATATCCAAATTCCATGGAAACAGCATTTAAGGATTTGCAATAATACTGCTTTTGTAAAGCAGACTTTGCCCTAGAGATTGTCTTGAAGTAGGAGAACAATCTCAGTGTGTGGGCAGAGAGGGTTTTTGTGTTTCTTCAGGCTGCTGGAGCAGCAGGGGAATCCTTGGGGCTGAAATTGGAGATGCTGCACATGCTGCAGCTTTGAGGAGCCCTTAGAGCACACAGAGCTGCAAGGCAGGGCTAAGTTTGCCTGTGAGTCTTGTCAGAGGGATGTTCTGAAAGGAAAAAAAGCACAGATAGAGCAAATATAGGAATAGTCACAGACCTATGGGAAAGTGTAAGATGAGTTCACTGGAGCATGTGAATAACTGAAAATGTCTATGATATCATTTAAAAAGTGATTTTTCTTGCCTTACTAGGTTCTAGGCCATCAGAATGCAATATATGTAATATGCACACTGTGCAGGCAGGCTTGGAATTTTGGTCTCAGTTTATCTAATATAAAAAAGCAGGTGTTTGACAAAGATCAAGTGTGAAAAGCTTTGATGGGCCCGTCCTGGGAGTGTTCTTGCTTCTTGGTGGTATTTGGGAAGCAGGAACCCAGCTCTAACATTCCTAATGCCAGTCTTTTTCTTGTGTATTCACCAAGTTTGGGTGAAACCTGCAGGTGGAAGGGGAGAGACATGGTGACAAAAAAGGAAAATATTAAAATACACAAGCCATTCCTTACTGCTGCTTTGTGATTTTAAAAGGTTTTCCTTTTATTTCTTTGATACAAGAATAACCTGAAAGCTAACATTTGGATAATTTAAATTTTTATGCAGAAACTTTTGAGCATTAAGTTGTGATTTATTTCTTTTAGCTGAAAGTTTCTTCTGAGCAATGCTTATTCTTTCAGCCTTGACTAGTGTAAATTAAATTTCCCTTGGCCATACATGGCAGGTTGGCAATTATTAACACGACTGCAGTGTACAGTTGGTGTCATGTTTGTGGGGTGCTCTGGTGTAAAATATGGGAAATTCAGGTACACTGAATTCATGCCTACAGTGAGTTATTGTCAATTTTAGATGTCCCAGTTTCAAAAAGAAAGTCTTATTTTACTGATAAAGGCGTGCAAAACCTAGGAATTGATAACGATTGCATTGCTGGTTCTTCACAGTGAGCAGTAAACTCTGTTCTAGTTTTGGAGAGCACCTGTGAGGCAGGTAACATTGAATTGTGTGTTCTGTGCTTTTGGCTCATTCCCTGCAGCTCCCAGGAGGAGAATTTTGGCTCTGCTGCTGCTCCAGCTGCCCCTGGCAGGCTCACCTGAGGGCTCTTGCCTCATCCCACATATTGCCTCCAGGAAAGAGAGCCTGGAGCAGGATGGGCAGTGAAGCCAAGGCTCAGAGAAGATCCAGAGCTGTGAACAGCAGCTTTGTGTTACCTGGCCCTGACTCAGGCAACCTCAGCCTCAGGAGCAGTTTCTGCTCTGGGCATGTAAGATGGTTTAAATCTTCCTGATCTCTTTTGCTGCTCCCAATCCTTGCTTCTCAACTTCCAAGTCCATAAAGGATATTTTCTGCACTTCTTTTTTTCTGTTAGTTAATCTCTCTCTTACTAGTCTGATTCTACACCTACAAAATCCCAATGCTCTTGGCAAATCTTTCACTCTTGCCTTTCCCTTCTGATTTCTGCCAGTTGCCTTTTCAGCTCATTTTTCAAGGGAGTCTTTGTATTTTTGGGGAACTATTCTGTAATTGCATATAAGAAGTGCAGTCATTTGTCTGACCATTTTTTTCTGGGTGTAAAGAGTTTATCATCCTGCAAGTAACATGATTTCCCATGGGAAATACTGCTTGTATATGGTCAGAAAATAGAGAATAGAGTGGGGGTGAAGCACAGGTACTGCACAGAGGGCTTCAGCACAGGAGGACATTGCTGGGGATGTGGGGAGGGGTGGCAGCAGCAGTAGCACAGTTTGACAGAGTGACCCTTGCTTTTGGGCTGTGCTTGGTGGGCAGGCAGGGCTGGAAATCCAGAGGCTCCCAGCTCCCACACAGCTGTGGGGGGCACTCAGTGCCTGCAGCTGATAACAGATTTATAAAGCAGAAACCTCTGCTTTCAAAATGCTGCCCTGTTTGTATGAACACTCAGCTTTGGGTTTTTTGGCAGAGTTGGGCTCTGTCAGTGGGAGCTGCCATCTGTCCTGTCCCTTCTGGGCCACAGCTCTGTCATTGCAGGACACACAAGGACACACACGGACACTTTCTCTTGAGAAGGCTCATAACTATTTATTAAAACATCTGACTCCATATTTATAGTATTTCCACACAGAGCAGGGGTTGGAGAAGAAGGCTGACACCTCTCCCATCCCGTTGGTCAAGACAACTCCCCATCAGTTGTTTTCCACACCAAGAGAAAGTATGAAAACAATTTTGTCTTATTAAAACAGACTTCTGATAACAACACCCGTGTGTGTGAGAGAAAGAACTAAGAACTGTGAAAACAGCGAGTTAGAAAGTGCCTCAGAAAACTTGGAAAATCAAAGTGACCCAGGTGTGTGGCTGGGACAGTCTGCTCCTGGTGTCAGGGTGGCTGGCAGGGTCAGGCACTGCCAGTGTCCCCCTGTGACTCTGCCTGCAGCACAGATGAGATCTCTGGTCCCTGTTCTCTCAGTCCATAGTTCCAAAGGACTCTCTGCTGCAGCTGCTTGGTGCACCAGGGGTGAGAGGTGTCAGAGTCCCCTCTGCCCCTCGTGGCCTGGTTCACACTGGCCCTTGCAGTGCAGCAGCAGTGCCTCAGCCAGGCTCTGCCTCCCTGCAGTGCTGCCTGACTGAGCAGCACTCTCAGGGACAGAAAGGCAGTTCCAAACCCAGCAGCTTCTGAGTTGCTACAGCAGAGAGCAGTGAGCTCCACAAGTGACCCAACTAGTGAATTCCTGGCTGTAAACAGGACTGGCCCTCAGCCTCCCCTGGAGAGCTCTGGGGTGTGGTAGCTGTGTCACTGTCACCTGCTGCTCCACAGAAACTGCTTTTGTGCCAGCATGTCCACACCTCTCCAGCCTTACCCTCTGGCACAGTTTAGAGCTGCCTGAAGGCTGCTGGAAATAAAGCTCTGCTTCATTCAGGTCCTTCCTGTGGCTGCTGAACTTGTGGACATGTGTGCTCTGCTTCTCAGAGGTCTGCAGGGTGACATTCATGGTACAGGGACGATTTGCTTTATTTGGAGGGGAATGAAGAAAGTTCATAGATCAAGGGACAAAAGTCCAATGACAGCCAGAAGATATTAATTTGAATGTCCTTATCTTATTGTGTGGCCTTTAACTTCTGGAGGCTGAAGGTAAATGAGAAGGTGTCTGCCCAGACAGCACTGGTAGCTCTGATCTGAGGTTCTCCAGGCTTCAGAGAAGGCTCCAGAGTGGGCAGCTTTCCATTCCTTTTTGCCCCTACAGCAGCAAAGTCACAGAACCAGATCAGGTCACACACTGGCTGTTCGTGGTGACATCAGTTTCAGGTTTGGGATCTGGTTTCTTTGTGTTTTTCTGCATATTGTGGCCTGAGCCAGAGCCTGAAACAGGAAAGGAAGATTACTGCTGACTTGACAGTGCAGACACTCCAGATCTCAGGGCATTCCTGATGAGTACTGGGAGGGCAGAGGAGGGGCCTCCTTTAGACAAATATGAGAGGTTGTGGGGTTTTGTTTTTAAAACAAAAAGAAACAAATGAAAACCAACCTTTTGGGAGCATCTTCAGCTGTAGGAGAAACTCCTGCTGAAGGGGCAAAAGACTGGAGAACATCAATGGATTTGTCTCCCATTCATTCACCATTCCTGGTGGGAAGCAGGGCCCCTGGGGCTCTACACGTGTGATTGGTAGAATTTGTGCCTCTGTGTGGGGTGAGGAGGCTGGAGAGGCAGCAGGAGACAGCTCCAGTGATCCCCAGTGCCCGGGTGGAGCTGCTGAGCAGGGGGTGTGCCACTGTGGAGCAGCACTTGGGAAACGAGGGGTGAGGAAATGAGGATGGCAGCTGATGGGGAATGGAGATGGGAGAGTGGAGGAAGGGGCTCCAGCAGAGAGGAGAGCTCAGAAAGCTTTGGGGATTACTGGGAAGTGCATCCTCCCTCACTGGAAGGCCTCTGTGGGTCTGTCTGGCTGCTGTGACCCTGCTGTAGAACTGGGGGATTGTTCACCCCCTGCCCTGCCCTGCCCTGCCCTGCCCTGCAGGCACCTGTGACACTCGTGGCTGTCAGAAGTGAGCAGTCACACTGGGCCACCTGAAAATTGTAGTCACAGCCCCTACTTTGTGTGAGGCTGGACTGTCTCCATCAGAAAGTATCCAAAATTCACATGGATCATCTGGGGCATTGCACAGTTTGGTTAGTCCAAGTCAATTCAAAATGAAATACTACCTTTTGATCCTCTTTACAAACAAACCTTTTCAAAATTTTTTGGCAGAAACAACCTTTTTTTTTTTTTTTTTCCCCTCATGGAAAATTCCTATTTTCTCAGAAACAGAAAATCTCCCCTATGGAAAATTTCCAGTGAGCTCCAATTCAAACCTTGATGCCAGAAAAGATCTAGCAGGCATTAGCAGAGGGTGACTCAGGGTATAATGTATCATTTAATTCTGACTAGGGCAACACAGCCAGAGGAGTTTGAGAACACGAGCAGGCTCTCAGCATCCCTAACTCAATATTCAGTAGGCAATCCACCAAAACCACATTTGCAGTACAGGGGAAAAGTGCTACAATGACACTCCAGTTTTGAAAGCTCCAATCTACCCTGGGAAAGAAACTGGGAAATGTCATCAGATGCACCATCTCTGCTTCCTCTTGCTGACTTCCAAATCCAACATGTCCATGTTACAAGAAGATGCTTTTATTTTGTATTTTTATGTTTTTAGCAGATAGTTTCACCATCTAACAGTCTGAGGGGTTTCCTGCTCTTACAAGCAGTGAAGAAAATTCTCTGGCATTTTATAGACATGAAGTTTGTTCTGTTGTTGCACAAGAAAAAGTCTCCAGTCCTTCTCCAACAGCTCTGCTGCTGCTTTCCTGCTCAGAAGAGAGACCAGCTGGCTGAGAAGGAATTTTTCCCCTCAACAGAAAAAGGGTGTGGGATACAACTCTGTTTCAAAAGGTAACTTAGAGCCTGTTCATCACGACACAAAGGCAATGAAAAGTCATTTTATTTATCACTAATTTCACTTTGAGTGTGAAGGACAGGCTTCTTCTGCCCAAACACAACTGTGAATTTTTGGGGGCACATAATTCATTTTTGTTAAAGTTCAACCATTGGTTATTTAAAGATGTTAATTTTTTACTATTCTGAAAGTATTTGTTGCAGCTGAACTAAATTTGGTTTGGTCCCTGAGTCTTCAGATTTGTTGATTTTTATCTGCAACCTTAAGATTCACACTAAGCAAATGTCCTTACCATTGTACTTGATCCTGACTTGTGCATCTCTTTGATGCTCTTTGCCTCAGAGCCTTCTAGTCAAGGCAAGACTTGAATTTTTAATGGAGAAGAGAAGCAGGAACCCAAAAAAAACACCAACTTTTAGAATAAGAAAGAACTCCTGAAAAACCTTTTTCATGTCCTCTATTCATTATAAAAAGGGAAGAATAAAAAGTAATCCAAAGGTTCTTTGCCCCCTGCCTTTGAAGGTCTCCTTTCATGATCTCTTCAAGCAGTTCTCTCCTGGTTTTTTGGATTTTCTTTAGTGAGCCTTCCCCACAAAGAAACAGATGAATAACATTTCTCTTGTTTGTCATTATATAAAATACGAAATTTTACATTTCTGCCTCTCGGGTGCCGACTTGAGCTGCTCTTTGCACTTTGCACCAACAGACAAAATCCTGCTGCCTTTTCCTGTTGCAGTCTTGGTTTTGGGAGTGATAAAAATGAAAGTCAAAGTGGGATTCCAGCCTTTAGGACCCATTTTTTTTCTCAGAGGTGTGGAGTTGGAAACACTGAGCATTTCATTGCCCCTGCAGCAAAGACCAAGGAGATGTTTCCTGAAGGAAGTTTTGTTTCTGCACAGTTGCAACCTCAAAAGGTAAGATTTCCACCTGAGCAGCTGTTGGCAGTCCTGCAATGTTCACTTAGCCTGTTACCTTTTCTAAATATATAAATAGGAATTGAGAAGGTAAAAAGGTAAAAAGTAATAGGAAGTGAAGTCATGCAGGATGATACCTGAGTGATCCTTGTTTATCTTGTATCTCTACACTGAGTGCACTATTGCATTATCTCACAAGGGCTGATATTTTCTTCAGTGTAGTGATGCATTTTAATGCAATTCACTGCTTAAAGTGCAGTTATTCATTAAAGGTACCCAGTTGTCCTGAAAGGCAGGCTGACCTTGGGTATCCAACCCTCTGAAGAGGACTGTAGGGATATGAACTAAATAAATGTTATTTCATATAATTCACAGACAAAAAACATGGAGAGCTTTGAGCAGTTGGCTGCACCCATTGTTCACCTTGCTGGTCCTTCTGAAAGTCCCCGAGTCACTGTTCCCCACCTGGCAGCAGCACAGCAAGGCAGGTGTGTCCTCCTCTCACAGAATCTGCACTTTGGCTCCTGTACCAGGGCTGAACCTCAGCCCCCAGGCAGCTCCACCTCTCCAGGACAGGGTGGGAGCCCCTGGGCACTCCTGGATCACCTCTAGGGCATTTTCGTGAGGGAAGCAAGCAGATACAAAAGGCTGGCAAAATTCAAGCTGCATTTGTCAACAACAAAGAATGTATAGTTCTCAGCTAACAATAAAACATTCATTTCTTTCCATGCTCCTATTTTTTTGTCTTCTACTGCTCAAGTGTTCTCTGTGTTGAGGTTGAATCTTTCAGGCCCCAGTAGATGTCTTCCCTGGAACAGAGAGGCTCTGTTTTTTCCTAGAATCTTCTGCCCTTGTCTAGCTTCAGTGTAAAATATCCTTTGCTGCAGAAAAGTGTTTCTTATTTCTCTCATCTGCTCAAGGTTCCTTTCTTCCTGAAATTTTTCCTTTTATCTCCTCAGATCCAGCACTATGACTTTGATCTTGTTTTCTTTTGCTGGTGTTATCCCATCGTCAGCATGAGAGACAGACAAGAAAAGGCTTTATCAGGAAGACAGTTATCCTTTTGTTCTCCAGGACTACAAAGGCTTGGCTTCTCATGGGCTTTACTCAAGCTATGCATGAATAAACAGGTAAAAGACACCGCTGCCCTGGCTGAGCAAAAGGAACAGAGGGCAGCAGGCAGTGAAAGATGAGCAAAAGACAAGGAAGCAAACAATTAGGTTTCAAACAAACAAATTTGATTGAAGAAGTTTCCCCACCTCCTGAAGTATCAATGAAGCTTTAAGAGCTTGGGCTACTTTGAAAATTTAAAATGCAGCCCCAAATCTGTGTGTGCTTCAATGAGGGTGAAGGCTTGGAAAGGGGTGACCGTTGCTGGCTCTGCCAAAATGTGATGCAATCTCCTGCTCTCTAGGAAATGGTGATCAAGGAAAGGCTGGGGGAGTTCCAGGTGTCTGCAGTGAGGGATGTGCAAAGGTCAGGGTGCTCTGCTGATCAGGGGATGCTCTGAAAGGGCAGGAGAACCACAGAGAACTTCCTGTGTCATTACAGCAGGTGCTGTGTGAAGCTGAGAGAACAGCTGAACAAAGCAAACCACAAGGATGACAGGATATTTAAAGCCAAATGGGGAAATAATGAGTCATCTCTATTTGTCAAAGTGCAGGAAAAGAGATTTCTGCCTGAGTTAATTCCTCAATGGGTTATAAAGACAGCCTTTAACAAAAGGGGAGAGAAAATCTAAATTCCATTTAATTTCCTTTAGCCCAAGCAACCAAAATCCCTTTAGACTAGGGAAGCTACAAATTGTGTAACATTGTTACAAAAAAATCAGTATTTTCCAGGAGTGTGCAGTGGAATCTGTGCCTGTAATCAGAGCAATGTGTTGCTTGGCTGTAAACAAACACGTCTGTACTCAGGAGTGTTCCTCAGACACCCAGAGTTAAACAGCATCAGTGAAACACCAGAGAAACATCTTATTTGGCCTTTTTTGGAACAGATCATTCCTATGGAATAAGTAAGGTACTGATCTGGGCATTTACTGGGTTTGGTGTTCCTTGTTGAAAGTTTGGCTTTCCAAAGGTGATGGATCCTTGGGGGAAGACCTTGCCAATGCCTCAAGAGATTCTCTGTGTTTTGTGTGGATTTATGCTTCAGACCCTCTGCTGTGTTAAGTGGACTCTTTGGCCATCAGAAGCTTTTCCAAATTGATTTCAGGCAAGTTGCTATTTATTATTCTGGTAGTAAATCATGTTACACACGTTGGTTGCCTCAGGTGCCCAGCACTTGCACGGTGCTGTGGGAAATAATCCTCCTTAGCAGGGCAGGCTGGTGCTGTGAGGAGAGTCCCCCCTCCTGGGGACTGCCCATATGCTCTGGTTCTGTCCATCTGCTGGTGCTGTGAAAAACAAAGATCACCTTTTTGCTAGGATTTAAAAGGTTTAATAAAAAACAGTAAAGACAAGACAATAAAACAAAATACACGGCCGGGGTGTGTCTGGCCAAGAGCCAAAAGCACACCTGTCCCATAGAACCCCCCCTTAAATCTGGATATTTGAACTTTTCTAAGAACTTATTTCCATGTTTCTAGGAGCTGCTTTGCCTGGCCACTCCTTGGTCCTGCCTGTTTAGAGCATGTGTGTTTCTTGGCTGTGGTTTTAATTAATTCTTATCAGTCTTAATTTGGGCTTGGTCTGTAATTTCTACAGATGGTCAGTGCTGGGAGCTGGGATATCAGCAGCAGATTCTTCATGTCAGAGCAGGGTCTGCACTGGGTGTGATCCTGACCAGGCAGTGTCCACTCACTACAAAGACACTTTATCAACTTCCTTTGCTCCTAGAGAAAACTCTATCTTTAAAACCATTTCTACACCACACATCTAAATATCTATTCTATATGAGTGCAAAAAGAAAGAAAGGAAAAAAAACTCCAATACCTTAATATGTATTTATAACAACCTTATATGTGCAGTACTCACTTTAATATTTGCAAAAAGCCAACTTCATAATCTGTGTTTATAACAGTATGAAGAACAGCTTCCAAGGAATGGGAGGCTGCTAATGGAGGCTGCAGAGTGTGAGGCTGTGTGTAGGGACAGGTTAATGTTGGTGCTTGGTGTCCTAGGTGATGGATCTGGCTGCTATAGAAACCTGCAGGCTGCATTGCTCATCAAGTACCAATTTTTACAAATTGGATTGTTTTAAATTTTACAATTTTACAATCCAATTGTAAATTTTTACAAATTGGATTGTTTTAAGGTGTTTTACCCTGTCTGTTACCCTTTGAAAATTTTTACATGAGTTGTAAGGTGAGACTGTGGAGTACAGGTTTTATTCTCTTTTTTTTCCTTGAAATTGTGTCCTGGAAAACACATGATGTTTATGCCCAAACGTTGAACTTAGGATAGAGATGTTTGAATAAAAAACATGCAACTCACCTTCTCGAGTCCTGCCTTTTAGGTCCATCCTTCCCTGTGGAAGATGATGTTTTGGAGGAGTTAGAGCCAATTCAATATATAAATCCTAGGCATCCACGTGGACTTCTTCCATTCTTGTGCCATCATGCACACCTGCAGCCTTGTGCTGTGCCAGGTCATGTCTGGAGCCTGGATATCTTGTGTATGGCTTGTGGTGCAACGTCTCTCTTGACTTGGAAGAGAAGAAATTTTAATCCATACATGTTGGGTTTTCTGTGCTTTAAAAATGTTCCCGACATGTCAAAAGTCCTTTTTTCCCCAGCTGTGATCAAAGAAGGAGTTCAGAATCTTCAGGTCTTGCTTCCAAGGTTGTTTCTTTTTCCTTATCTAAAACATTCTCTCCCTGTCCTGCTGAGCTCCTTCCAGCAGGACAGCAGAAGGCAAACTCCCCCCCTCAGAGGTAGTGTTTATCTTTTATACTAAAAACTACATTTACATTATTTACAATCACTTTCCAATCCCTATCACCTGTGTTACACAGTTGGTCTCTACTCTAAACCAATCACCCGTGCCACCATCACAGCAGAAATGGAGAAGGTGAAGAAGAAGGAAGAAACCCAAAAAGCCACGAGGTTCCTCCATCTTGGCATCACCCACCCCCCTGTACTAAAACCCAAAATCTACTTTTACACTCTGTGACAAACTTATTATTGCTCTATTTAAACTCTTGTGACCTGTAATTCTTCTTTGAAGGTTGGCAATGGTTCCCATGGGCTAAAATCCAAACCACAGGTGTTTTGGGCTCTGTGCCAAGGTCTCTGAGCCCCCTGCCCGGGTCCCTGAGCCTCCAGGGCAGCCAGAGACAAGCTCTGGTTCCCACACATTCAGCACTTTCAGTATGGATAGTGCAGTATGTCCATCCAGGGATTCACCTGAAATGCTGCTGGGTGGGAGATTTCCATGGGTTCATAGAGCAGCACATTATGGGATGTCTGACTGAGATCTGTGAAAGATGGATCAGCAGTCACAAAGGCACAGAGTGGGAGAGCAGCTCATAAGTGTGGATTTTTCTTTTTGATCACTACAGAAGTGTTGGCTCCTTTCAGGAGTCCCATAGTGTGTTGTCTTTTCCACTTGGACAATATTGGTAGCAGGAGATTTTTTAGTCCTTATATGTTTTTATAAATAGGAATTAAATATATTTATGTATTTAATTCCTATATACTTTAAATTCCTTAAATCAAGAGGTTTTTAAGTTCCTCTTGGCAGAGCAGGATGGGACAAGGAGGAGCATGTCATGATGACTTGTGGAGGGACAAACTGGCACATCCTTCACAATGTGACCTGACTGAACAGATTTTCTGCTTTCTGGAAAATTTTACAAGGCATCAATAAAAATCTGGAAAAACACTGATGAAATCCAACCCACAAGTGATTAAAAACGAGACTGCCAACTTTCTGTCTCACACAGGGCACTGCAGGTTTGCCATGAAGGCAGAGCAGGGCCAACAGTGCACCCCAGGACTACACCAAGACAAATCTCAATACAAATGGGGAACCACAACATCCAGCAGCCCATTTCTTAGAAGCAAATTTGTGGCAGTACCCCAAACAGTAACCTCAGTCATGCTGGAAACATGTTCTGGTGTTCTGAATACCAACCTGAAAACGTTGCCTCTGGGCAGTGAGAAGACTTCAGCTGCTCTCCAGAGCAGCATCTTTGCTGGCAGAACAGTCACAAGCTGTGTGCACGTGGTCTGCCAGCTGATGGTTTCTCATGTGTGGGATGGAAGGAGAATGCACATTCCCAGGAACAGGGGTGGTTGGTGGGCAGGGATGCAGGTTGGTAGGCCTTGAAGATAAAAACACAGGAATGGAAGCTGCCATTAAAGGATGCTCTGTGCATGAAGTCATCTGCCTGCACTCCAAAGAGAGGGTGGCCAGAGAAAGATTTTGGTGTAGTTTGGGCATTTACTGGTTTGGGTTGCCCTCATTTGTGCCAGAAAGGTATCAAGCAGTTCAGGGGACAAGAAGAGAATGTAGGGAGATTGTTTCAGCCATGTGAATATTGGGCCCAGGTAATCAGCTGCATTAGAACTAATCCAAGTATAATTTTCATTGCTTGTCCATTGGCACTATTGGCTTCTAAATGTGTCCAGTTGACCCCACGAGCCTCTTCTAATCCATGGGCAGCTCTCCCCTGTGCCACGTGCCAGCATCATTTAACAGCATCACAGATGGCATCTTCATTCCCTTGTCCCTGGGACCTTCTCAACAGGAGCATGGCAATTACTGGATGGAGTTTAATTGGTTTCTTTGGCTTTTATTTCATTTGGAGTGTGAAGCAGAGGGTTCTTACACAGCAAGGTTAGATCAATTCAGCCAGTGCAGACCCCAGGCTTGCTTGAATTTGTGTAAGGTGCTCCTGCTGTAAACAGGAGTGGTTCTGCCTCTTGCTGCAAACTCTTCATCAGCCGTGCCATGCTGAGATTTTGTTTGGTGTCAGCTGAGTTATGGGTATGATGGGATGTCACATGTTGCTGGGGGGTGGCAGGTTCCTTCCATGTGACCTGATCAGTCTTGGATGTGACAAAGAAAGTGTCTGAACAAAAGAATTGTTCACTGAGTCACCCTCCCAAAGAAGTCAAAACTGAGGATGCCCAAGCAGGTTTGCCTTGCACACTTCAGTCTGCACCTGTTTAACATGCTGGCTGTGGTTTGTTGTTCTTGTTTTTTCTCATCTTGGTCTTATTTTTGGGAGTGCATTCAGGCAAGGCACCAAAGTACCAAATCCAAGGAACCAGGGCAAGCAGGAGGGTGCCTGCTGTGCAAATGTTTTGGGCAATGATGGGGCATCACACAGAAATTTCAACAGAGACAGAAGAAGCAGGAGAGGCCAGAGGGGATTCAGGCTCTTCCTTTTGTAGTCCTGCACCTGGTTAACAGGAAAGGCTCCATCCCCTAGGAGTTATTGGTATAGTTACACTGTCCTGTGATCCTTCATCCCTCTTGGGCTCAAGGTAATGATAGTTCTCTAGAACTGTAACATGAAGTCCTGAGATGCTCATGGATACAGCAAATTAATGTGCTAATTAAAAGAGACAGCAGACTGAGGATGTGGCTGTCATGGAACACCACAGTTATTATATCTGAGCTTTCAAAGCAGTTCTTCAACAGTCAAGCTACTGGCAGGAGATGACAATTTCTTTCCTCCTTTTCAGCCTAAACTCTGCTGGAAAACTGCTGCTGGTTTTCAGTGTCATGTTCCTTTCCCTTCAGTGTGTTCTGCTCTTGCCAGAAAGCATTTTATTCAGGCTGAGTGTCACTCACTTTTAACAAATCCTGCACCATAGGGTGCTGTGGCTTGGAAGGAACCTTAAACATCATCTCCTTCCAACCCCCTTGCCATGGCAGGGACCCCTTCCACCAAAGCAGAGCTTCATCCAACCTGGCCTTAAACACTGCCAGGGGTGGGCCATGCAGAGTTCCTCTGAGCAACATGTTCCAATGCCTTACCATCCTATGGTAAGAAGAATTTCTTCCTAATTCCTAGTCTAAACCTGCCCTCCATCTGTTTGAAATCATCCCCCCATGTCCTGTATGTGTCCATACACTTGTAAACAGTCCCTATTGAAGAAGAAGAATACTGAGAAATGAGGAAAAGGGGGGGCTTTTGCTCACAGTAGGTTACTTGCAGGATGGATGGGCATGAGCTGGTGAAACTGGGGGCTGCTGGTAAAAGCTAACACCTCCTCAAACTCCTTGGCTTTTCTGCAGCTGACTAAAACATGTATTGTGCTCAGAATTGTAATTGCAGGTCTTGGGGCTGGGCACCCACCACCACAGAAACTGGAGGCAGTGGAGCCTCAGTGCCCACCTGAGGCTGGGACTGTGCTGCCTCTGCACCAAGCAGCCTCCCACGAGGGTTCTGGTGGTTCAGACCCTGCTCTGGCAGAGCTCCTGGGGAGGGAACACTCACCTGCCCCTGCCAGAAGATGGTTTTTGCTCAGCCTAGTGACTTTGAGATTACAGTCCTCATGGTGGGGGAGCACAATCCAGCCTCCCTGGGCCCTTCCCACAGCTCTGCTCTGCTGGCCCCTGGCAGGCTGGAGGGGGGCTTTGGTTCAATCTGTGGTTTTTACTTTGGCCTCTTTCAATGTCAGACAAGCAGAATATTTCAGGGCTGGTGCTGGTGCAGCACAGAGCCTAGTTCTTGGGTACAGAACTAGAAATGAGGTGAACGAAGGAAAGGGCAGGGAGAGCTCAGGTTTCATCTTCTCCTGTGCCTGGGGCTCTGTCCCTCACTGGGGCTCTCAGGAATGGGCAGGAATGCAGCTGAACTCGGTAGGACTGACACCTCACACACTTTCTCCAGCAACTACTTCAATGTAGCTCCTTAAAATCTACTGCTTAAATCCAGCCCTTTATCCTAAACCAGCATCTCCCCTACATTCCCTTTCTCCCCTTGTGTCCAGGCTGTGTTTTAGCACTTGCATTCATGTGTAGGAAATAGGGCCCTTCCCACTTCCTAGGCTTTCTTGGCTTTTAGGCTTCTGTCCTGCTCTTTGCACTTAGTGCTTCCCCACCAACTTGAACGCCCTCCCTGCTGGTTCCAGAAATTATATAAAGTTGAAGTATTTTGATTTGTGGCACCTCTAACAAGTTTCCAGGTAAATTGTAGATACTTCAATGGAAAATCTTCCTCTAAATCACAAGAAATACAAACTATCCAACAGTCCTAGTAATTTTGCTGTCTTGGGTATGCTCCCTGCTTCTCCCATGACATAAAAATCCACCTTGGGTATTTTGGGTGCTGTCTCCAAATGACATTACCCCTTCCTGTTCTCACCACCCCTCCCCAGTTTTTGGCACACGATGTGAAGGGGTTTTGGTGTCACAACCAAATGTTAACAGGCCCCTGGCTCTGGCTTTCAGCAGTCCTGCCAGCAGTGGTTGACTGAACGTTCAGGTCAAAGCCATTGCGTACCTGGTCTGTGCACACCTTTAGAAATGTGAATACTTTCTTTCAGCTACTGAGTGAAGGATGCCAAGTGTTGGCCTTTTATACATCAGAGTTTGTAAAAGAGAGAAAACCAAGATACCTGCAGCTTGCTAGTTCTCAGGAGGGAGACTAATCCAGGATAATTTCTACTATTAGGAGAAAATTACTCACTTGTTATTTTCGAAATACATAATGGTAATAGTTTTCCAGTTACCCTCCTGGGTAGCCCAAGGCTTCCTGCTGCTGCTGAACCATCAGGGGTTTTTTCCAAAGAAAAGAAAAGAAGGAACAAAGAATGTGGTCCCTGATAGCTGCACCAGGGATTGACATAGCCCCAGCTGCTGTGGCACACACCCAGGAGTGACGAGAAATTCAGCTCAGTTCAGCTGCAGATGAAAGCTGTAACTTTCCATGGAAACCACTGGATTGATTCTCTACCTTTGGAAATTGCTTTACCTCATGCAATTATGGGTAGTAATTAGAAGTAGATTGTGAAAGGAATAGCAGAAAACCATGGGTACATCCTCTGCATTTGTGGCCTGTTCCTTTAAGTGTGATTATGATTTTTTAACCATTTCTTTTTTTTAGCCCAGCCTTTCACTTTCTTTCTGTATAGTTGATCAAGTGTAAGAAGAGAAAATAAAAGTATATTTTCAGCACATTTCAGAGTTCTGTTCATTTTTAGGCATGCTCTCTAGTACAAGACCTTATTGGAACTGCAGTAGAAAAGCAGAATGATTTAAGGGCTCTGAAATTCTCATTTCCTTTCTGTCTGATACAGTGAGTGACAACAGCTAAGACACCTCAGAAATAGATGCAGCCCAATACATGACAAACACATTTTGGTTGGCTCAGAATACATTAAAGCAGTTATCTTGTGCCCTCTCTTTAATATTGGTTTGTTTGTTTTTTTGGTTTTTTGTTTACCTAAGTGCTTTTTTGAGAAGTGAGAAGTGTCAAGGTAAAGGACAGCTTAATAAACGTTTATAAAGGTCCCACTTCTTTATTACTTGAGGAGTGCTATCACACTGCTGTTCTTAATGAAAGGTCAGTCAACTAAATTGTCCCTGGGATTCCACTTAATTCCAGTCTGAGATGGGAACTTTGTTGTCACAGACTAATAAAGCAGCAGATGGCTTTAAGGAAGTCAGTAATGTGGCAGTTTTAAATAGAAACCTGCTTGCTCAAAAATAGAGAAGCCACTAGATTTGAGTGAGATATTCTGTAAGCAGCATGTCACTTCTCCACTGCAGGGCAAGAGACACGGTTTTAAGCTGTGTTAGAAATGTTCATTGTCAGTGTTTATCCTCTAAGCCTCTGATTGAAGGGCCTGTAGCTGGAGATTTCTTCCTGAGAAATCTTTTAGTCTGAAACTCAGCCTGTGATGACTTGAGTGATTTTTCTTTATGCTTCCAAAGCCATTTATCCAGGGATGGAATTGAAATCTGGCGAGGCCACGGCTGTGACTGAGACCCAATATTGAAATGTTAAATAAGTACAGACACTTCACGGTTTACACCCTTAATATTGACCCATTTTATAATTATTTTGACATCTTCCTTTACTTGTTTTGGTATGCTGAGAATAACTTGCCTTCCTTGTCAGTCCTGCAGGGTTTTTTTATGGTACAGCAGAAGTAATATTCCAGTAGTCCAGCTGTGTTCACAAATACTGCAACCTCGAAGATTGTTCGAGGCACTTGTGCATATTACCATGTAGAAAATAAAAAATAATTTTAAAGAACACATGAACCTTAACAGGATGCTGCTGGTTCTGTGCCCTCCCTGGGAGCAGTTCTTGCACTGGGTGTCCTTCTGGGGGTCAGTTCATGCTGCAGTTCAGGCTGTGCTGGGCACGAGGTGCAGGGAGGGCCGTGGCTGCCAGGGGAGGTTTCCTGATGGGAACAGCCAGGCTGGCCCCAGCTGGGCACAGGTGACACCCCAGCACCTCCACTCCAATGCCAGCCTCACATATGTGATCAGTGCTTCTCCCCCCTTGGGACAGGAAATCAGCTGTGCTCTGGAGAGGACCCAGGCTGATTCAGCAGCTGACAGCTGTCCTGGGTTGATGCTGAATTGTGTCTCCATTTATCTGTTTAGCTCAGAAATAAGTTTTGTTCCTTTCAAACTGGATCTGAGAGTGAAGGAGAAGCGGTGCAATGTCTGAGGTGGTTGTTTTCTAAACATAAAGATCAGAGTTTGCAGCTTTCCCTCACACACGGCCTGTGCTGGCTGCAGTGTGGATGGTGGCNTTTCTGAATTTGGCATCTCTGGGGGCACACTGAGGGTTTGCTGTTCAGTGCTGTTCATTTGTTGTGCTGGGGAGTGCTTTGACTGGTAAATAAACAACTTTTTTCCACTTTCCTCCAAAAAAATTTTTTCTGTCCTAAACCAGCTGGGGGGAGGGGCAGTACAAATTTATTTTCTAAAAAAATTCCATCCAAAAGTTTTTTCCCAAATTTACCTTAAACCAAAACACAGGCCAGCACCTGATGCAAGTAAGGGCAGAGTCCCACGTCACTGCAGCCTGGTGCTGCATTGCTGGCTTGGCAATGTTGTGATGCTGCCTCTCCATTTGTTTGCCTCTGAGAAAATCAACAGACCAGTTCTGTCAGGAGCCCTGAACATCAAGAGCCTTGTGCCTATTTCAGTGTCTGTCACAAATGTGCTAAATTTTAGAAGAGGATCCTTTACTCTCCTGCCTGCAGACTTGTCCCACCTGTCCCACTGACTGAATGACTGGGGGTGGGGGGGCCAGAGCCACATTAGACATACATGGAAAGAACAAACCCCAGCTTTCTTTAACTTCTGCCTTTAAACTGAAGATTTTGGTGTCAAGGTTTCTCTGGTTTTATCCGATGTAAGACTTGGTAATCGCTTTTCCTCAGCTGCATCCTGGCTTTTTTCTCTGTGGCAAGAGCTGCCCAGTGGACACTGGGATGGAGGAGAGGAGGCAATGCAGAGTTTGTCACACACTGGGCTGGCCCTGAGCAAGAGTGAGCTGAGCACCTGAGAAAAGGGCTGGGCAGGGCCCAGTCTGCACAGCAGGATGATCTGGTGGATGGAGAGGGACACAAGGGGATTTCTGCCCTGTTCTGAACATTTCCTTGCTCTAAGGCTACATCTGATACAGGACAAACATTAGAAGAGTCAGCATTTGCCTTAGAGCTTTAGTCAGGGAGGATCCTGGTGGGCAGTCTCCCCGCTTGCATGTTGAGTGTGAGATGTTTGGATCTGAACACTCCCATTTCCATAGACTCAGGACCATCTTGTTTCAGTTTGAGCTCCTGAAATTAGAGGCTGTTGTGGAAATGCAGCCCCTTATCTCTGTGTGAGGTAAAACTTGCAATCCCCAGGTAACTTTTACCCGCGGGGTGGGATGCTGGGAGGACCAAACAGCTCCAAATATTGAACAATGTAAGTCAGCACTATGAGCAATTGTTGTTGTGAGTCAATGTTGAATCCTTGCCAAAGCTGCCTTTTACAAATAAAATTTAGCACTAATTTATCAATGGGTTAGTTCAAAACATGATGTAAAGCACTCAGTATACAATGAACCCATCTGGATGGAAAGAAAATGCTCGTAACGACTTTATTATAAATAAATACTATGTTTAAGTGGACCAAATCAATGTAACGGTAGTGCTGTGTTTATTCACTGACAATTTCCTACTTCCTTATTACCTGTAGCTGGCAGAGAGGGTTTTGTTAATGTTGTTTTTTTTCCGTTTTGTTACTTAACAAAACTGTCAACAAGTGCTCTTTACTCCTTGCTGAGCTTCCTGCTGCTCTCCAGCCATCATCTGGTGGCACAGAAGCAACCCAACCGTCTCCCAAATTCTCTTCTGCATGTCACACTCTGCTTCTGGCAGACAGGGCATTTTCTGGATCACTGTCCCCACGATTAAGGTAATCCATCCGTAGTGCCGCCCAGAGCTGATCCTGGGGGTAAGGCCACCTGAATGCTTTCTGTTCCTCATGGATTCTGCTCTGTGGTCTCCAGGAGCGGCTGGGTTCTCCCAGCTTTCCCCAGAGTAACCCCTGCTCCCTGCACCCATCTGCTGCAGCTGATGCATCTTCAGGCTCGGGGGTTGTTCAGTTGTGTTTTGTTGTTTCCCCGTTGCTGACCCGATGTCAGCAGTGCCACGGGCAGTACTGACCGTGCCGAACGCCAGGATCGCGGGGGAGCCGCTGCACCCGCTCCGTGTCCCGCAGCCCGGCCGGGCAGAGCGGGGCCAGGCCGGGCAGAGCGGGGCCAGGCCGGGCAGAGCGGGGCCAGGCCGGACAGAGCGGGGGCAGAGCGGGGCCAGG
>VZTB01010489.1:428642-459471 GCA_013397245.1 Thryothorus ludovicianus
TATATTATATAAAATAGAAATAATAGAAAATGGAAACAATGGAAACAGACTATGTCTTTAACTGCTCTGGGAAATACACTCCTTGTGATTGTGGTGGATATTGAAATTCACAGGAACCAAATAAAACTGATGGCTGGAGCTCTTTAGTCAAAACGCAGGTTGGGTTTTTTTGGGTTTTTTTTTTGATCCCATGTGCACCCCTCTAATAATTGCTCATTGTTTGGCAGAGACTGCACAAGAGCCAGAGGAGAAGGGGCTTCATTAACATCTTCTGCCCCACCTGATGAAGATGAAAGTGCTGGAGGGCAGAGGCCCCTCTCAGCCCTCTCTGTCCTTAGTGGGCTTGGGCTGGTGTCTGGGGGCACAGGGGGCTTTGCAGCTGTGGGAACACATCTGTGTGATCCACAAAAACCTGTTGTTCTGCCTCTGGGAAAGGAAGCAGCTCCTGCAGTCCTGTTTGGAAGGATGAGCATCAAAGGCAGGGCAGTTTGCTCAGGCCTGGCTGGTGGGAGACAGAGGCTTTGTGGGCCAAGCAGGACTGTGGGAGCTCTCTCCTTATCCAGGGGCCTGCTGGGAACACCTTGGCAGGGGCTGCCAGGCCCAGGGGCTGCCAGGGGCTTTCCAGGGTGCACTCAGTGGTGTCTGCAGGGTGTGACTGATGGTTTGCCCTTGGTTGGCGGCAGTAATACCAGGCTTTGATTTTGTGCCTTTCATTCCATCTGCATTCCCAAAGTCTTGACAAGACTCAGTGGCCTTTGGATCACACCTTTCCTGGTGGTGTGCAGAAGTTTCCCACAAGGAGCTTTGGCTGCCTGGCACTGGGTCCATCCAGTCCTTCCATGTCTGTGTGGTCTCTTTGTAGCTGCACCTCAAGATCTCTTGTGGTGGTGCCTCAGCTCCTGATCTCTGTCTGGTGGTTCCTCAGCTCCTGATCTCTGTCTGGTGGTTCCTCAGCTCCTGATCTCTGTCTGTTGGGTGCCTCAGCTCCTGATCTCTGTCTGGTGGGTGCCTCAGCTCCTGATCTCTGTCTGTTGGGTGCCTCAGCTCCTGATCTCTGTCTGGTGGTGCCTCAGCTCCTGATCTCTGTCTGGTGGTGCCTCAGCTCCTGATCTCAGTCTGGTGGGTGCCTCAGCTCCTGATCTCTGTTGGGTGCCTCAGCTCCTGATCTCTGTCTTTTGGGTGCCTCAGCTCTTGATCTCAGTCTGGTGGTGCCTCAGCTCCTGGCTGAGCTGCCCTAGATTCCTCCATGCCACACCCAGCATGTTTGGCAGAAATAGCAGGGCAAAGCCTGCAAACCCGTGGGGAGCACATTCCCTGAGGGCTCCTCTGGAGCCCAGGGAGCTCTGTTTGCTGTGACTGCACATCTCCCAGTGAGGAGCAGCTCTGCTGTGGATGTGGGGCTCTTAGGCAGGCAGGTAGTGCCTCACTGCTGGGGCTGGTGCTGTGTCCCTGCCCTCCTGCCTTCCCTGATGCTCAGCTGGGCATGAGGAGCTGGGAATGCTTTGCATTTGCCCAAGTGAGCTCAAGAGGATCAGTACTTCATGGTGGCACTTGTGGCTCTCCCAGGGGTTTGGTGCACTTTGAGCAGTGATGCTCCAGAGCTGGTTCCAGCTCAGGGGGCAGGTGGAGGAGCTGTGGCTCTTTGGGCACAACAAGCAGAGTCACAGCAGCCTGTGGGAGCTTCTGTGCCAGTGCAACTTTGGGTTTCATGAGCGACTTCTTTGCAGAATATTGAGAGGTGGGAGACAGATGGCAAGGGAAGGGGTTGTGAGGAAGAGTCTTTTAAAGAGGTTTTTTCACAAAGCAAGCTGTGAATTCAGAGAGCAAGGGAAAACTCGCTGGCAGCAATGTGGATTGATTGTGCTCATTGACATGTTCCAGGCTTGAGGCTCTTGAGCTGCAGGGGTTCTCACCACGTGCAGGCTTAGGGAGCTGAATTTGGTAGCTCCTTATTTGAAGAACCAGCCTCCTGTAACAGAAGGTTATTCCTGGTCTTTGCCCAACCCTTCTGTAACCACATGGGCTGAAGGGATGACTTCTTTTTGTGGCCTGTACGGAGTTGTCAGCTTAAAGAGAAGCATTGTCATTTGGTTTTGGTTCTCTGTGGTTTGGGCATGCCTTGGAAGCACAGGAATAGATCTGAATTGGGAAAAAAAAATGTCTCTGGACCCTTGCAGGATCTGCTCTAGCAAAATACTAGACATCAGTGTCTTACTGGACTCTGGACATGAATATTTGATATTCCAGCTGACCATGACAAAGGATCTGGCTAAAACTGGCAGAGAGATCAGTACAGAGAATGTCTGTTCCAAGCAGAAATCTTACAAATGCAACTGAATTTTGAAGCCTGTAGCTGTCTTTCACCAAAGGAATGTAGAGACAGAGGAACTGGAAATATCTGTCTCGAGGTGTGTGTTCTCCCAAAGCTGGGGGAGAGCTGGAGCCAGCCCAGCTTGGCATGGGAAGAGTCTGTTGTGTTTACCTGCTTTGGGCACAGTGGTTTTGGTGAGTTTTTTTATATTTTTTTTGGCAAAACACAGAAAACCAAGAAATGCCTTTAGAAAGAAAAGTTTCAAATGGTGCAAATGACCAAAAGTGAGTATGGGACAGAAGTCCAGAGGAAGGGAGCTCCATCCATCAGAGCACTGCAGCCAGGTCTGAAGAGATGGTGGATGAGGCATTCTTGTGCACCACTCTGCAGTTCCTTAATTTGTGCTACCAAATGTTTGCTCATGGTGAGGTTTGCAGGAGATGGAAAAGGCATTTTCACTCATAGACATGTATTTACTTCCCAAGTGATGTGTGAGAACCTAGGAATGTTTGGGGTTTTTTTTTAATGCCAGTGTTACCATTTGAGGGAGGACAGTGTGAGGGTGCTGGGTTTTTTCCCTCATCTCTCTGCACTTGCTTTTCAGAGTTCTCTCCTTGGTGCCATGCCCTACCTTTGAAGTCAGTTTGAGCAACAAAGAGAAGGGTAAATTTTCCTCCTCTTTTGCTGTTGTTAAACTAGACACCTTTTCTTTGTGGTGAATTTTCAAGTGTAGGATTGACTGTCAGAATTTTCCTGTGCTGTTACTGGGATAAGAGATAATTGCTGTCAGTGCACCAGAAGGGAGCAGTGACTTTGTTTTATGGTGTGATGCTGCACAAGTCCTGATTTTGAGGGAAGAAGCAAATGCTGTACCCTGCAGTCTGGTTCCTTGGAGATGATTGAACTTGCCCTCCAGAGATGCTGGACTCTGCCCCTCTGCTCGGGGTGATCAGTGCAGCTTTCTGGCTGTGACTGCCCCCTTGTCTGCAGAACCAGCAGAAGGCAGGACCTTGGGCATCTCAGGCATGGCTGCATCCTTTCTTCCAGCTTTTTGGGAATCAGTCACATCTAGAGGATGAGTGAGGAGGGACAGTGCTGGCTCCATTGGCCATAGCCACATTAACAGTGCTTGCCTTGCTCTTGGGGAGATCCAGAATGGTTGATTTGACTCTCTCTGCCTGCCTTGACTGTGGAAGCTCCGAGGTGGGTGCTGTGGTTTTAAATTGTTTTAAATCCAAGAACTCTCCAGACGTGGAGCTTTCTGGGGGAAGCAGTGTGAGAGCCCAGTGGCAGTGTCCATGTGAGTCCTGGGCCCAGCTGCTGCTCTGCTCTGGAGCTTCATTGGCATCCAAAGGCATCAAGTGAAAAACTTCAGGTGAAATAGCGTGAAACCTTTTGATGTGTCTTTTCCCTGTCACCTTTTCTGTTTTTGGCTGTGTTGCACTCAGTCCTTCACACCTCTTGCAAAGTCAGCCTCTGTCTCTCTTGCCTTGTGCCCAGGGCCACTTGTCTGGGTGGGTAGGTGAGTTTGTTTTACATGGGAGCACTTGTACAACTGTAGTCTGGGAAAAGGGATGTGTTTTGTTGTTCAGTGTTGTTCATTTGTTGTGCTGGAAAGTGCTTTGACTGTTAAAGAAACAACTTTTTTCCACTTTCCTCCAAAAAAATTTTTTTTCTGTCCTGAACCAGCTAGGGGGAAAGGCGGTTTGAATTTGCTTTGTGAAGAAAATCCACCCGAAAGTTTTTTCCCCAGATTTGCCCTGAACCAGGAGAGGTGGGGACCCAGGCTCAGGGCTCGCTTCTCCCAAACCATGCACGATGGCAGAAGCGAACAGCCTGGTTTTGGTAGCAGCTTCTCTTCCCTGCACCCAGGAGGGGAAGGAAGATTCAGCTACACCCAGAACAAGCTGAAAGCTGTTGTGGCATTTCCTTACCTCAGTTTCACAGTGTTCTTGAATATTTTTGGCATTTGTGAGAGGTCTTTTAAGGAGTCAGGTGTCTGCCCACCTGCATATGTCTTTACGTTTGAGTCAAGGCTCTCTGTAAATTTGCCAAAATTTAAGAGATTCCCTATTCCCAGAGCAGCTGCTCTGCTTCACTCTTGCTTGAGCTGCCTTTTGCCTTTCATTGCTCTGGAGAGATTTTGAGACCCAGTGCCAAAGCTCAACCTCCATTCTTCTCCTGGGGAAAATTCCCATTGTTTTAATGCCACCTCCCACTTCAGGGGGTCCTTTGTAAAAAACCCTAAACAACCTCTGGCCTTCACATGGCTGTGCTGGCTCCTTCCCTCTCTCAGGTGAGCTCTGCCCAGGTGCTCCAGAGCCTTTTAGCTGTGCTGTTGGATCTGCTCTGTGGCAGGGACTGATTTTCCCCATCATTGCAGTGAGTGGCCTGGAAATCAGGCTGTGTTTATCAAAATCAGTATTTTGGCAGTCAAGCTGTTAAATGCCCAGGTTGGGATATTTTTTGGCCACTTTGTCACAGCTGTTTATTTTCTCTCTGCCTGCCTCTCTGTTCAACACGATGCTCTGGGCTTCAGCTAAGAACAGCCTTGTTTTTACCAGGGGCTTTGTTGGCTCTGCTAATGCTCTGAATGGTTGTACTCCTGGGGAAAAGGAGAGGGAGGCTGGAATCATTCCAGCTGGAAGTTGTTGTGCCTCTGCTGAAAAAACAAAATAAAAAAAAATTATGGAAATTAATTCCTCACCCCTGTGCAAAGAGAGAGGACAAACAGGCCCTTAGTTCCAGAAAGGGATGAAAAAAGGAGAAAAGAGGGGGATTTATATCTCTCTTGCTGATAAGGGAGAAGGAAAATATGATCACTGAGTGCTTAGGAGCTCCCACATGCTAGGCTGCATTTTTAACATCCTGCTGTCTTTGTCATATAGCAACAAAGCTGGGGGTTTTAATTAGCCAGTGGTTGTTTTTGATATTCTAATTTCCAGCACTGTGAAGTGACTCCTGAGGCAAGTGCCTTTGTTGCTAGTCATGTGCAGTGATGTCACTCAAAGGTGTGATTAGATTCATTTATTGCAACTTTTTTTGCCTTCGGCTGTGATAGTCTCTTAATTACAGGCTTGCTTTTGGGATTTTTTTTTTTTTTTTTTTTTGCTTCCAGGCATCTTTGAGTCCAAAAGTCATCAGTTGTGTTCTCTGTGGAAATGCTGTCGAGTGGCCAGTGCAAGCACTGCTCAAGGACTGTGAGCAGGGACTTTGGTTGCCTTGGAAACTGTGTGCCATATATATATATAAATATATATATATATATGTGTGTGTGTATGTTGTCCTCTGTCTATGCATGCACATATTTACTTTTCTGACCTAGAGCATCAGAAATGCCCTTCAGCCTGGAAGGGTTCCCCTTCCATGTGAGGGTTCCTTGAGAGGCCTCTCACTGCTGGTGCACAGCTTTGACCCCTCTCAGCCAGGGCAGTTCATCAGGCAGTGATGAACAGGGCTCACCTGGTGTTCTCCTCATTTTGCTTCCTCTCCTCTCTCCAAGTATAACTGCTCTTGAGGACAGGACTCATTTTTTGTTCATCTGGCACAGGAGCCTCCTTTGGAGTGTCAGGGGTGCTTTGATGGATGCCAGGATGCCTTTGCTGTGATATTTTATCTCTCTCTTCCTGTCCCTCTGTTTGTCTGCCTTTTTCCTGTGTCTCTCACCTCCCTCCTGCAGAACCTGGCAGGTGCTCCAGTCTGGAGCCCACCTGCCCACCCAGGTCACTCAGAGCATTCCTGGGGCTCTCCACCACTGAGCTCCCCTGTTGGAATTCCTAAGTACAGACATTGGGAGGCAGCTCTGGGTTTCTTCACCTTACAGCTTATCCCACAAACTCTCCAGTGCTTTTCCTGGAGCAGGGGAGCAGCAGGGAGTGCCCAGCACCTGTGGGCAGCAGGGATGCTGGCAGTGGGGTGGGTGAGTGAGAGGGCTTTGCTTCACGGGCAGAAAGAGCAGGCTCTTGGTACAGGCATGGGGGTCACTTTGCCAAGAGGGGACACACAAAGCTAAGCTGTTGTGGTGTGTCTCAGATACCCCAGGCCCCTGCCAGCTTTGTCAATCATTCCTCCTTCCCACATCCTGACCCCTGATGAGTGCTGCCTGTCAGCCCTGCCATTCCAGAAGGGCACAGAGTGCTTGGCACAATCCAAAAGATGCTTCCCAGCCCTGCAAAGACATTGGGCCATCCAAGTGTCCTCTGGCCCTCAGGACTTCCCCCCGGACCTGGTTGGTGTCCCCTGTGTTCCTTCCCTCCCCTCTGCCCTGGTTCCAAGGCCCAGCAGCCATGCTGTGGGAGTTCTGCTGGAGCTCTTGCTGCATTCACAGGCCTTTGGGCCAGGAATAAAACTCTGAGTCCAAAGGCTCCATCAGAAGCGGCTCCTTTCCTTCACCATGGCCTTGGAACCTCTCAGTCAAAGGTGACCCTGAGCTCCTGCAGGCCTGGCCTTGTCTCCACGCCCTCAGCTGTGACATCCAGCGAGCCTGAGGGACCACTGGGGTGAAAACAGCACAGAGCTGCCAGCCAGGCAAACAGCAAGGGCCAGCCAGCTCAGGAACAGCCTCCTGGGGATACTGGATCAAACTCCAATACTAAGCCATCACATCAGAGATCAGTCCCTTCCAGCTTACACCTATTCCAAGTGGCAGCACTGCAGTTGTCCAGCAATCAGCTGTGGGTTTTTTCCACTTGAAGTCAATGGAGGTGCCACTATTGCAAGTCCTTGTGTTTTGTAAAGCAGTTCTGATTTTGCTGTGAATATGGGACTTGATGTGCTGGAGGTGGAAACCTTGAACTGATTTTTTTTCTTTTCCCATAGTCCATATTGGCCTTTGGCTACCAGAAATGAGTGAACAGCAGGGTAAGTTAGATTGTTCCCATGATGGTTCCTTAAGTTTGGAGCTGCATCTTTTGAGGAAGCCATGGCAGTGTCTGCACTGATGGCAGTGCATCAGACATGTGCATTCCAGGCTGCTGCTTCCTTGAACAGTGTCCCAGAGAGCAGTGACATATTTCAGATGGCACTGCTCTCCAAAGTGCATCCCTTAGCATTGCATTTCTCTCCTCACTTGTCAGTCATCGAAATCACATCTACTATTTTTAGTCACCCTACACTTCTTTTCCTGTTGGAGGTGTATATTTAGATACTTGCCACTCTCTGTCCCCTGTTTGTCAGGCTCTGCTACACCTAAAATAAAAGATTTCAAACCTGTGTGTTTCAAAAAAGCAGGAAAAAGGGTTTGTGGAGGACTCAGAGCTGTTTCCAAAGCTGAGGAAGCAGAAAAGGGCCATGAGCTGAGCCCATCTCTGCCATGGCAAGGTGTGACTCAGGAAGGGATCGAGGCATGACACGACACCTTTAATTTTCTCACTTCTGTCATCTTCAGCAAGATATGAGTGATGAAGGAGCAATAATGTCACATTTCTATTTTTGTAACCTTCTCCTGTATTAATGAGAAATTCCAAAGGCAGCGTCTCAGCAGGTGTGGTTCTTGTGGACAGCTCCTCCAGTGCTGTGTCCAAAGGCTCAGTGCTGTGAAGTTGGGGGGATTGGCTCAGCTACAGGTGCCTGGGAGGTTCCCCTGCTCTGACTCACTGTGACCTTTGAACTTGATTTCCAAACCTTGGACCAGACATTGTGCCCCTTCTGTCCAGCACTCCCTTGGAGAACTGTTCCTTAACCATTCAGTGCCAAACAGGGATAACAGGACACCAGCCATTTTTATCATGTCCTCAGCAAGACCTGAAATTCCAAAGAAAATCCACAAGGATTGAACTTTGGGTGAGCTTTTCCCCACCCCTCATGCTGCTTTCAAGCCTCCTCTACCCCATGGTCTATATCATGCCTCTCTCCTTTCCCATCTGGGTATTTGATGCCTGTGCTCTGTTCCTGTGCTGGCAGGGCACTGAGTCGTAGTGAAAAGCCTGTTTTATCCAAGGAAAGGAATTCCTTTTCATATTC
The DNA here is from genome assembly GCA_013397245.1 of Thryothorus ludovicianus. Classification (NCBI taxonomy): domain Eukaryota; kingdom Metazoa; phylum Chordata; class Aves; order Passeriformes; family Certhiidae; genus Thryothorus; species Thryothorus ludovicianus. Next base: position 436,915 of record VZTB01010489.1, read on the forward strand.
CAATATCCTGCCTGCTGGGCTGAGTGTCTGAAAGCAATCATGCTTGCACACTGCAGCAGAGTCTGCATGTCTGGGAGCTCAGGCTTGTGCATGGAGCTGCCTCTGAGTCCTCCCAGCAGAATGAAGGATTAGCACAAGAATTCCAGGCAAAAACCCGAGGTGTGCAGGTGCTGTTTGTGACAGGTGGATACTTTTTCCCCTAATGCCCATGCAGGGGAGGAGTGAGCTGTGGCTTCCTCTTGGGTTGCAGAGTGTAAGGACCCACTTGAGAAAGGGTCCACTGGAAAGGGATCTGGCCCAAGCTTTTCTGCAGGGTCAGCAAAGTGTCAGTGCCAAGGAAAACGGAGCAAACAAAGGATCCCTGTATGGAGTGGCAGAGGGATGCTCTGCAGAGCTGGGGATGTCTGTGCATTCTCCCCACATGCACATCTGCAGTGCCTGCACCGTGGAAATGCTGCCCTGCTGCCACTGCTCTTGCTTTTCCTTCTGTTCTTTCATGGGGAAGCAAATGAATGTTTGTTCTCTGCTCAGCCCAGGCAGGGGAGGAAGGGCCTTGTGTTCATTTTTGTGTAAAATATGTCAAGCTCTTGGAATATTGTGTTTAAAACAACAAAAAGACAAAAGCCCATTTACTCAGCTGAAATACCTGTCCCCACCTCTGTCCAGGGATGGTTTTGATCCCAACCTTTACCATTTCTCTTGGCCAAAAAAATCTCAAGCTTGATCAAGGCAGAAAATTAATAAGATGGTTTGTTGCAAGCACTGTGTCTGGTTAATGAATTCTCTAGAAGATTGTTAAATATCTGGTGAATGCACCGCATTTTTTTGTGTTAATATTTTGATTTTTGTCCTTTGGAAATGCACACCTTGAAGGCATGAACTGCTCTTGAGGAAAACCCTGCTGCCGATTCTCCCCTTGCTGGGGAGGCAGGCATTCCTAGGCAAGAAGAGATGGAAATCAGCTGCTGGATTTTCTGGGTTTTAGATTTCCTGTTTGCCAACAATTCTGCTGCAGGGAGTGGGGGTCCTGTGGGGAAGGAGGTGTGCAGTGGTATGAGCAGGGCAGCAGCCTGTGGCAAAGCTCCTTGGGTTTTTCCAGGCTGGTGGAGGTTGATTATCCTGGGTGAGGAGCTGTTAGAGCACTGCTCCATCCATGAGCTCTCAGCCCTGGGATGGAGCTCCCCAAGCTGAGGTGCAGACTGACAGAGCTGCTTTGAAATTGTCATTTATTCACTGTGGTACAGACTGGTGGCTTTTCTATCTGCTGGGCTGGGGGATGGAGACACACATTTTTAGTGAGTATTTTCCAGGTGATTTTTATGCAGTGTTTTGCAGGACTGTGCTAACTATTCTCCTTGGCCTGGCTGGCTGCATTTTTAACCTCATTGCCTAAATTGATGCTCCATCAGAATGGTTGTGGTTGATTTTTTTCTTTCCTCCCTCACAATTTGGGGGTTTGTTTAATAACTTCTTCCAGAGCAAAGCTCTGCTTTTCTTCTCCCACCTTTTCCCACAACACAAAGCTTGAGCATTTTTCCTGAAGCCAGAAATGTTTTGTAGGGAGCAGCACTGATCTTTGGCAGTGAGAGGTGGGATGTTTCACAGTGGCTTTGGTTGTGCAAAGAACACAGAGCTGCCCTAGCAAGTAGCAAACCATTGAGGGCTTATTTCCTCTCCCTACCATTCTTCAAACACAGCTTCTCTTTTAGTGGGAGGTTTTTTTTTTGCCCTTGGAGTTGCTGTGTCCTCATGAAGCCTCTGTCCAAGCCCTCCCTGGAGTCAGCACTGCATTAACCACCACAGCAACCTGGCACCTTTTGGATATGGTTCACTTGCAGAGCATTCAATATTTTCTCAGCCTTGCTTCAGTGTCAGGAGATCTTCTCCTTCCTCTTCACCCCCACCATCTGCACTCTTTCTGTGATGACAAGTATCTGGGGAAAGCTGTTTTTGTGAAACACTTGACATCCAGCATGACTTTCTTGTCCTAGCAGTTCATGTCAGAGAGTCTTTAAACTCCCTCTAGTAATGTGATTTTTTTTTAGTTTTTTCCTGTTCTTGGTGGCTTGTCAGAGTTGCTGCCCATTGTCTGCTGAAGGAGAGGAAAAATGTGATATTTTTCAGCTTGCTCATCCCTTCATTTGCTGGAGGAGCAGCAGCAAACTGGTTACAGTGATCCTTCAGTGCAGGGAGCTGGCAGTGAGTCGAGGTTGTGTGGGTCTTTCAGCAGCTGGGATGAAGGAGAAATAATTGTAGATTAATTTCTCCTGGAGGTGTGCTGGAATTGTAGCTCCCCCAAAGCAATTTGGTCTTGGCAGATACCAGGCTGAATGTGGCTAGGAATATAAAAATCAGTATCTGGAGGAGTCCCTGCTGGCTGGGAGTGGAGCAGGTAGGAGAGGGGCTGCAGGCTCCCTGGCCCTACCCCTGTTCCTGCATCTCAGTGGAGCTGAGGTGCAGGGAGGAGCAGGGAATCCCTGCACGGTCCCCATGGGTGCCTCAGTGATGCCAGGGTGTCCCAGTCTGGGACAGGAATGGTGCCTCCGAGCCTGGCACTGCCCTGCTGCTCTCACAAGGGCTGCCCCAAGGTAGGGAAAGGGGAGAGAGGTGTTTGCTGCCAGCTGGGCTGGGCAGAACTGGTCTGATGCCCTCAGAGAGTGGCAGGGGCCCAGGGACCTGTCCCATTGGGGCTTCAGCACTGGCACCAGCCTGTGGGTCTTGGCCACATTATTCTGGAGAAACATCTCTTCCTTTAAGAAGTGAGGAACCTTAGAAATGAGAGGCTGATGTTTGGTTTTCAGTCTGTCCCTCCTGCTCATAGCAGTCTCCAGGTAGCTGTGGAGAGAGTCTGTCCAGCCAAACACATCTGATCAGAAACTGCACACAGGGGGTTAATCTGCAAGAGCCCTCCCTGGTGCCTGCTCAGCTGAGGGCAGCTTTCAGCTCCTCTGTGTGGAAACTGGGGCATCTCTGAAACAGCTTCTTTCATCTGCTTCTGAAAGGCCTTGCATCGTGCTGCTTAACATTTTGAAGGGTTATTTTGGTAGTAAAAACAAGAGCATCATAGCTTGGGATGAGCTGTCTCTGGGAGCTAAGCCTGCCTTTGCACTGCCCTCTGTTTGCAGGGCTGTGACAAGGTGAGCTGGCTGCTGTCTGTGTGGATTGGGCAGCACTCTGGACAGGACAGGTATGTTTTCTTTTGATGCTCTGCCCATTTTCCTGGGAGCTGTGCTGCAATGTGCTTGAAAATGAAGTTGAGATCAGCGCATCTGTTTGTGTCAGCTCATCCCAGCAGGGCCAGGAGGGGCCTCTCTGGGACCAGTAATTCCCATCATGAAAATTTCCAATGGGAAATTCTGCCACGAGTGGCAGCATTTCAACAAAAAAACCTCTGACTATAAATACATAAATGCTGTTACATTCAGCAGCCAGAAACTCTTAGTTCCTGATTCTATTTTTATATTTTTGGTCAGTCTTTATCACCAACTGAAACAAAGTTTGTCTTTGTTCTAAACAGTTTACGGGAAGCTGAGGACACATATGTCTGTGTATGTTCACACACACACAAAACACACAAAAACACATAGACACATTGTTTTTTCAATTCATATAAATACAGTTGTATATAATGTATGTAGTTTAAGTGTCTGGAGTAGGGGAGGCAAAATGCACAAGAAGTATTTTGTTATTGCCAGGTGTGAAGTAGCTTTGCAGGGCAATGCCTGCCCTGTTCATTGCACAGCACAACCCCTTTGGAGGGAGCAGCAGATTCCTGGTGCCCTGGAGCACCCTTTGGAGGGAACAGCAGATTCCTGGTGCCCTGGAGCACCTTTTGGTGGGAACAGCAGGTTGCTGGTGCTCTGGAGCACTCTTTGGATGGAACAGCAGGTGGGTGGTGCCTTGAAGCACCCTTTGGAGGGAGCAATAGATACCTGCACCTCCCTTTGGTGGTGACTTGGAGCACCTTTTAAAGGGAGCAGCAGGTTGCTGGTGCCTTGGAGCGCCTTTTAAAGGGAGTAGCAGATTCCTGGTGCCCTGGAGCACCCTTTGGATGGAGCAGCAGGTTGCTGGTGCCCTGGAGCACCCTTTGGATGGAGCAGACCATTCCTGGTGCCCTGGAGCACCCTTTGGATGGATCAGCAGGTTGCTGGTGCCCTGGAGCACCCTTTGGATGGATCAGCAGGTTCCTGGTGCCCTGGAGCACCCTTTGGATGGATCAGCAGGTTTCTGGTGTCCTGCAGCAGCAGCTGACAGTGCTGTGGTTCTGTCCCTCAGGAGGAGCCCGTGCCCTCGGCGCAGGGCCGCCGGTCATCGCTCAGCGGCGTGTGCTACCTGACCATGGGGCTCCTGGTGCTGCTGCTGGGGCTGGTCTTTGCATCGATGTACGTGTACAGATACTTCTTCATCACACAGGTAGGAGTGACTTGGGAAGCACTTTTGTCTCTGCNGGGCAGAGGTTGCCTTCTGCTGTCCTGCCAGAAAGACCTCGGCAGGTCAGAGACAGAATGTTATAGATAAGAAAAAAAAAAAACAACCTTGAAGCAAGATCTGAAGTGTTTCAGCTTCTTCTTTCATCTCGGGCTGGGGAAAAAGGACTTTTGACATGTCGGGAACATTTTTAAAGCACAGAAAACCCAACAGCCCAGCACTGTGGTAACTCAGGAGACAGGTTACTGGGCACTGCACATGGGGCATTTCTTAAGTGGTAGGCCCAGGCTGACCTCCATCCCCAATGCCTTGAAGGGCCTTCCAGAAACCCTCCTCTTCCTTTATGGCTTTGTTTTGCTTTCTTTCTAACTGCATGAAATATCCTGCCAGTTGTAGCTTTGAACCCCACATCACTGCTGTCTGGGGTATGGCAGTCTGAAAGCAGGGCATGATAGGGGGGACAAGCCTGGAGAGAGCAGGGGAGTTCAGGCTGGGGAGCAGCTTTTTTGCAGTAGATTTTGTAGGCTCTAGCACAGAAAAACTCTGTAGGTGGGACAAAAATAGATACTGCTATTAATAAAGCAAGCAGAGAAGTAAGAAGTAAGTGGGAGATGATGTAGAAAGTGAGCCCTCAACCTCCATTACCTTCAGCACCTTTTCTTCCACGTAGTCTTTGCTAAGCCTTGCCTGGCCTGGCCAAGGCACTGGGCTGGCAGCACTGTGGAGGGTCAGAACACAGAGAATGAGACAGGGCAGAGCTGCTTGTTAAGGAGGAAACTGCTGAGCTCTGGCTTGCTGAGGGTTTAGCCAAGAAACCCCAGATTTGCCCTCGTTGTGCTGTGGAGTGGCTGTTAGTGAATGAGTTCTCCCAGGACTGCTGCTGCCTTCCTCTCTGCAGCCAGCACTAATCCACTCAGCAGAAGAGTCTTTTTATATACTCCTTTTCTCCATAAATGTCCTTGCTGTCAAATTAATTTGCAGTTTTTATTTCAGGACTCATCAGTGCTTTATTACCCACTCTCATTTACACCTGATCTGGAAACACTGTGACTGCCCCAGGGCTGGTCCCCCTCTCACACAGCCCTGTCCCAGGTGAGGGTACCTGTCCCAGGGCTTCTGGGGGAGGCACTTCCCTAGGAGCAGCAGCTCTGGTCCTGAGGGAGGCCCTGGCAGGGCCTTCCAGCTTGCTCAGGGAGCAGCAGCTCCTGTTTTGCTGTGAGGTGAATCCACTTCGTTTTGGCTGCATTTGCCACTCCAAGCTACAAGGGCCTCTAGAAATGATGCTCTGCTCAGCCCAGGCTTCTATGGCTCCTGTAGAGAAACGCAGTTACTGGAAGCCATGGCTATAGAGGGATGTGAACAGCCTGGTGGGGAAATAGAAGAGCTTGCAGGCAGTCACTTTGCCTTTCTGAATTACTCCTCATGAAAGCCAGCAGGGAAATCTTTATTCCCTTTGGATCTGGCTAGCATGAAGTGAGAGGGGATCATTTCCCAAGGGTAGTTTGCACTAGGTACACCAAGAATGTTCTCTGGTAAAAAGATTGATCTTGGAATATCTTCAAGCACCTGATGTGTGTTTTACCCAGCAGGGGGACATTCCTGCCCATGTTTCCTGTAGCTGTTAGAGGGGTGTGAGTGTTGTAGCCCTGCCTGGATCTGTCCCCACAGCTTCCCCGTGAGAGCGTGTTCCACTGCGGTGTCCTGTACGAGGACTCTCTGTACTCACCCTTCAGAGGGCAGCTGGAGCTGCATGAAGATGTCAAGATCTACATTGAAGAGAACTATGAGCAGATCAATGTCCCTGTGCCCCAGTTTGGAGGGAGTGACCCTGCAGACATCATCCATGATTTCCAACGAGTAAGGAGCTCCTGGGACCTTGGGGGGCACAGCATGAGGCTGAGCTGGGTGCACCAGCTCCACGTTCATGGCACTGTCACTGTTGTCACATGCTCTGTTCCTGAGTTTCCTCCTGCCCAAGGCCCTCTCAGGTTTTTTTCCAACCCTCTGTACTTGCTTGGTAGGAAGGTTTGTTTTACACGGTTTCCTGTCTTCCCTGAATTCCCTCTTCTCACCCATTTTTACAGTCCCATTTCGTTGCAGAGGGCTCAGTTATGTCATTTCTGTGTTGGAACTCAGGGTCTGACAGCATATCACGACATAACCCTGGACAAGTGCTACGTCATCGAGCTGAACACCACCATCGTGATGCCTCCTCGCAACCTCTGGGAGCTGCTGGTCAACGTGAAGGTACAGCTGCAGCCCTGCTTCTTCTGCATGCTTTCCTTGAATGGACTCCTGGGTGCCAGCTGGCAGCTCCTGAGAAATCAAAACTGCTCTGTCTGGGGAAGCCTTGGCCCTGTGCCTTCCTGTAGAGTGAAGGCTTCAGCAGGTTTCGCTGGAATACTGATTGTGCAGACAGCATGGTGATCAGCCTGACCAGGGGGAGACAGAGAAGCAGCAGATTCCTTCCCTCTGGTGTTTGCTGATTGGAGGAATCAAGGGAAAAAAGAAGAAATTCCTTCCTTTCACCCTCCTGTGGTTTGCACTGTGGTTTGTCAGTTTGTCAGCAGAGCTCTCAGGGTGCCCTGGGGAGGAACAGGCCTTCAGCATTCCCCTTTTGGAGGGGGGAATCTCTGCTGCCCTCCCTGATGGGCTGCAGCACCAGGCTTGGCCTCATGTAGCAGTGCTCACAGCCAGCATTAATTGGGTTCAGTACCAGCGATTTTGTTCAGTTCAGAAGCTTATGCTGCTGAAAGCAGTCATCTTAAAATAGAATATATTTAATCTTCGTGGCAGGAAAAACACACAGGATTTTTCAGACTGCAGAAGGTGCATATCTGTCTCAGTCTTCTGCAGGTAAATCAAGGCACTGTGAGGGTCTGTTTAAAAGAAAGGGGGAAAAAGGACAATCTAATTCTTGCTGTTTCTTAAATTCCCTTTGCCTGCTTTTTGCTTGTGTGCAGTGTGGTGAGCTTTGCAGCAGTTCCTCAGAGGCAAACAGTTATGCCTGGAGAGGTGCCTGATCTCCTGTCCCTGTCAAATTCCCCATTTGTTTCCAAGCAGTCCTCACAATCTCATGTGCTGTGACTGTCTGGAAATGTGCTGGGAACCCTGCTGGGGTACAACACACATTTACTTACAGCTCACTCCAGACCTGTCACAGCTGCTGACCACGGCAGGTGAGCAGAGGGAAATGGAAAAGGCAGGATTGCACAAGCTGAGAGAAATCAACGGAGAGATTGGGAATGCTGATCACATCCTCAAATAAGATATGAACTCACAATCAGTGAATATGATGCATTGTCATTGAATTTAAAAAGGGGATAACTATACAATTAAAGTGGTGCTTGAGGAGCCCAAAGCAGGTGTGAGTTTAAATAACCTTCTGACTATTGAGATGAGTGTCCAGTAGTGTCCATTCTGTCTATGGAGGCTTTAACCTGTACCTTAGGCACACTGTTTTAAAGTGATTAGCTTGGTTTTGAGCTCAGAAAATGTTTTTCACCACGAGGATAGTGAAGCAGGAGCAAGGTGCCCAGGGTGGTTGTCCTGCCTCCTTGAAATTCTTGAAAGTTTTCAAGACCAGATGGGATAAAGTGCTGAGGCCCCTCCCCAGCTGAATTAGCTGTGATCCTGTGGGTCTGTGATCTTCATGGCCTCATGTGGAAATGCCCTGGGTTGATGCTAAATTGAGTTAATGCTAAATTGTATGCCAAATTTGCCCTAAACCAGGACAAATGGTCTTTGCTGGTCAGACAGAAAGTTTCTTCCTGCTGCAGGGAGGATCTTTATGACCTTATGACTTGCCCTGCTGCTCAAAAGTCCTGCTTTTTGGATTCTGGGTGAGCTTTGTTCGTCCTTGGACTTAGAGATTTTTGCACAGAGAGCTGGGGAGCCTCCTTTGCTCTTCCCTCCTGGCCAGCCTGGTGTCAGGCTGCCACACTGCTTCTTTCAGGCTTTATCCTGCACAGGTGTGACAGTTCAGTGAGCAGGCCTGCATCAGTGTCTGACATAAAAGGATGGAGGGATGTGCAGCAGCAGGAGATTGCAGGTGACCCAGTTAAATGATGGACAATCCACATCTCTTGCAGAACACAAGGTGCTCAGAGCTTTAGCTTGCTGAAAGTCCTTGGCAGAGACTTGAAGGCATTGTTGCACAGTCCTGCCCTGGAGGAGTGGGGATTCCCTCTTCACCTGCCACAATGTCAGTCTGAGACAGTGAAGAAACTGCCTTGTGTGCTCATGTCTGTCTCTCTGAGCCCTCTCTCCAGGCCAAGGGCTTGGCACATTCTGAGCCCCAGACCTGGCTGTCACCGTGGCAGCCTCTGCCAGCCCCCCCTGCCTTCTCCCCCTGAGAATCAATCATGGAATTTCTTGTAGAGCTGTTGTGTTAGTGCAGTACAAACTGGCACTAATTGTCTAATCCTGCAGCCTTATTGATCCACCTGGCTGTGCCAGCCCAGCAGCACAGCACTGGTAAAGTAGAGGGTTTCCAGGTATGTCTGTGGAGATAACCAGTCCTGGGAAACAGAAGAGGTGATATTTGAAATGGTGCTGCTATTGCTTGCTTTTCACTTTGATTATGCTTATCTTGGCCCCAGGGTTGGACGGTTCTTTCATTTCTCTGACTCTTCTTAAGGAAAAGGGACCAGAGGTGATTCTTTGCTTCATGGTCTGGTTAGCATCTACTCACAAATGCCCCCAACCCAGGCTGTACTTTGTACACAGCTGTTTGTTGCTACAGCAATGTTCAAATGTGAAGGGTGCCCTGAGCACCTGGAATGAGCTTGCAGAGGGTCTCCAGTGCTGAGCTGAACTCTTTCCTGCAGGGAAAGATGTGACCTCTGTCTCTGGGGGGCACGTAGAAACCCCATTTTTTCCATCCCCTGGTAGCTTTCTGCTGTGACACCTCACTCCTCACCCTGGTCTTCATAGTGGCCTCTACCCCAACAGGAGGGATGTCACTGCCCCAGCCACTCCTGGGGCAGTGAAGGTGTGGAGAGCTCAGTTCTTCTCTGGATGTGATGCCCATGACCCATCTCCTATCCCCATTCCTGTGGGCAGTAAGGGCAGGACATCATTGTGGCTGTGCTGAATGGACCAGAGAGGAGAGGGAAATGTTGGAATCTGAGCTAGCCTGGTGGCTTTGGGTTTTGCCTTTTGAAGTCAATGTAGAGTGCACATTTCAGTTGAGTTCCTGGAATTTTGGTTAAGATTTTCTTCCTCTCCAGATGGGTTTGTTGTACTCTCAGAGTTACAGTTTTGGGCATCCTGCTCTGAAATTTGGGTCAGTTTATAACAGGGTTGATCCTACACTGACTTCACCCCTTATGTGAACATTCCATTTTTGGATCTAATCTGTTTTGTGTGCACTGTGCTAGTAGCAGGGACAGTTTCCTGCAAGGACAAAGACACATGTTAACTGGCCTCAGTAAGTGCAGCTTGGGTCTCAACAGCAAATGAAATTTCTGCAGTTTGGTTGTCTGAGATGCTCTGTGTAACACAGTTATGGTCAGGGAAGAGATCGTGGCTGTGTTTGTGCCTCATTTTGGTGGAAATTCTGTCGTTCCAGAAAGGGACATACCTGCCTCAGACGTACATCATCCAGGAGGAGATGATCGCCACGGAGCACGTCAGTGACATGGAGCAGCTGGGCTCCTTCATCTACCGCCTGTGCAGCGGCAAGGACACCTACCGGCTGCGGCGGCGCGGGGCGCGGCGACGTGAGAGCCCTGCCCTGCTCCTCACAATGCTCCTCACCCTGCTCCTCACCCTGCTCCTCACCCTGCTCCTCACCCTGCTCCTCACCCTGCTCCTCACCCTGCTCCTCACCCTGCTCCTCACCCTGCTCCTCACCCTGCTCCTCACCCTGCTCCTCACCCTGCTCCTCACCCTGCTCCTCACCCTGCTCCTCACCCTGCTCCTCACCCTGCTCCTCACCCTGCTCCTCACCCTGCTCCTCACCCTGCTCCTCACCCTGCTCCTCACCCTGCTCCTCACCCTGCTCCTCACCCTGCTCCTCACCCTGCTCCTCACCCTGCTCCTCACCCTGCTCCTCACCCTGCTCCTCACCCTGCTCCTCACCCTGCTCCTCACCCTGCTCCTCACCCTGCTCCTCACCCTGCTCCTCACCCTGCTCCTCACCCTGCTCCTCACCCTGCTCCTCACCCTGCTCCTCACCCTGCTCCTCACCCTGCTCCTCACCCTGCTCCTCACCCTGCTCCTCACCCTGCTCCTCACCCTGCTCCTCACCCTGCTCCTCACCCTGCTCCTCACCCTGCTCCTCACCCTGCTCCTCACCCTGCTCCTCACCCTGCTCCTCACCCTGCTCCTCACCCTGCTCCTCACCCTGCTCCTCACCCTGCTCCTCACCCTGCTCCTCACCCTGCTCCTCACCCTGCTCCTCACCCTGCTCCTCACCCTGCTCCTCACCCTGCTCCTCACCCTGCTCCTCACCCTGCTCCTCACCCTGCTCCTCACCCTGCTCCTCACCCTGCTCCTCACCCTGCCCTATGCCACTCACCCTGCCCTGTGCTCCTCGTCCTGCCCTGTACCCCTCGTCCTGCCCTGTGCCACTCACCCCACAGCCCTGCCCCTGCTCCTCACCCTGCCCTATGCCACTCACCCTGCCCTGTGCCCCTCACCCCACAGCCCTGCCCCTGCTCCTCACCCTGCCCTATGCCACTCACCCTGCCCTGTGCCCCTCACCCCACAGCCCTGCCCCTGCTCCTCACCCCAGAGCACAGCCCTGTCCCTTCTTCTCACCCCACAGCTATGGCCAGTGCAGCCATTCTGGCCTCTTTATGGTGAGGGTGGGATTTCCCCATGGGGGTTTCCCTTGAGGTGTTTCTCATCCAGTTAATCCAAACCCACCTTCAGGGTGCTGCTGCAGATGGGTGCTGACTGCTGTGTTTCTGTCATCCATCAGCCTGATAGAAACTTTGCAAAAATGGTTGCAGGAGCCAGCAATTAATTTACACGTGGGCTCCTGGGGCTGAACTAATAGCAGTGCTGTTGGGAACTGTTTGGATAATTTCCCTAATGAAGGCACCCGATTCAGTGGCAGCTATTCAGAGCAGATTAGATCTGCAAATTGCCTTTAATTAATTAAGCTCCTAATAGTATGGAAAACGTTGTGAAGAGGGAACTTTGGACTGTGTAAAAATGATTTCATGGAAATCAAGAATATGTACCTTATATTGAAATGGTAACATTGCTGCAAAATACTCTTTAATATCAGTATTAAATTAAATACCAGTATTAATACCAGTATAATACCAGATGCTAGAGACGATTTTTAATTCTTCCAGAGACCAAATAATGCTGCTTTCCATATGGATTGTGTTGTCCCCTCATTTCAGTGTTGAGAAGTTACATCTCATCTGCTTTCCTTCCCCTCCTTGCTTTGGTTCTTACAGATTATCATTTGTTGATTCACCTCTCTCCTCTCTTGAAATCCCTTCTAGGTATCAGTCGACGTGAGGCTGGGAACTGTCATCGTATTCGTCACTTTGAAAACACTTTTGTGGTTGAAACTGTTATCTGCCAAAAGTCATGAAGCTGCTCTCCAGCTGTAACCTTCCTTGGCTTTGCTTGCACACACATAAACACATGCTCTCAGCCCTCTCTTTAGACATGGTAATCTGGCTACTTTTTATACTCCCCCCAGCTTGTGCAGCTCTAACCTCTGGGGTCCTTTGTGGCCATTTCTTCCCTGCTACCTACCCAAGACATTTGCTGGGCTTAAATTTACACAGTACTCAAAGGTAACTGGGGGTAGATGCAGCTTCTTCCACACCACAGGATGAAAATCTCTCTTTGGGAGCAGGTTTGGGTAGAAGGGAAGGCTGAGCAGTAGGAATGCTGGAAATAGGTGCTGTTTTCCTGGCTGAGCAATTTCAGGCTGGGATATTGCTGTGAGGCTGCCTTGGCACTGGCACAGAGGGTGTATATGCACAAGAGGAGCACTTCCATTTTGGTGCTGATGTCATGACCTAAACCAGGTGCACTTAGGAAAGGAATAGTTGTGAGGCTACAGACAAGGCAGTTTGAGAGCTCAGCAGGGGGAAGGTGGTGTCAGCAGCAGAACTGATAGTTGCTGGCAAATGAAGAAACAGATTTTTCAGATCTTTGAACAGTGTGTATTCTTGTGTAAGTCCTCCAGTGAAAGCTGTTTTGATAGCAGTCACTGTAATCCAGCTGTGTATCACATTATCTGCAGGCACCAGTGGAGTGCAGATCCTGATACAAGGTAAGATTCAGCTGATCAATATACAATTGCTGAATTGTTTGAACAAAACTACATTTCTATTGATCATCAGACAGAAGAATTGCAGAGTAATTAAATATTCTTCCCTCTATTCCATAAATGTAGTTAAAACTAATTAGGTTCTTAAAATGCAGGCAGTTTTTTGGCTTGAAAGAATGGGGTGAATTTCAACTTGGCACATTCTTCTTAATTGGTTTCCAGCAAATCTGGACTTGTTCACCATCTGTTGAAAAGAGCTTGTTGTTTTGGAAGAGGAAGGATAAAGTAAATGTGAGTACAATCATTAACGCAGCAGAACCAAAATGCAATTTAATATATTTTAAACTTTAGAGTGTTAATTCTATGAGTTAATTGTATGAAAACAAAACAGGATCTCAGGATGGTCATGTAATGCAATAGGAATTAGTATGTCCTTAGAGGCTGAGTATTTATTATTTTATATAAACATAGTCAGCTATCAACATTAATTTCTGTCAAGTAGAGGAGGACACTGGTTTCATTCTGCTTTAAGCTTGATGTAAAATAAAGAATTATGTGTGCTTCTTGCAGGTTGGTGTGGAAAGTTTCCCACTGCCAGATGGGTATTTACTTTTCTAGCATTGTGCTTTCCCAGCAATAACTTGCTGCTAGCCCCAGCCTTTAATTGCCAAGAGGCTGACAGGAAGTGGCTCAGAGAATTGGTTCACTTAATGGAAGTAACTGGTGAATTTAAGCCCTGCATTTCTCTTCATCTGAAGCCTGAGCCTGCACTCAGGTGACCACACAGGCCTCCTGCCCTTTGCCCTCCCCTCTGGTTCTGCATGATTTAACTGGTCATTGGATGTGCTAACTGTGCAATCCTGCAGCTGTAGGGACAAACCTTGGTTCTTTGGGGTCAATAATGTGCTCACTGTTCCATAGGATGAGAATGCACTTGTCTAGAAAGAAAACATAAGATGCTTTGTATATTTTGTCTGGTGGGAATCTTACTTCTTAGGAAAAACCAACGGGATAATAAAGTCTTTTACCTGTGAGCTGTGAAGTGTGTGCTTGTTTGGAATGGGAAGCACAGGCCGTGCACAGAGCTGCTGCTGGGGCCTCCAGCCCACTGGGATGAAGATGCTGCAGTGGGAGGCCCTTCCCCAGGTGATGGGAGAGCTCTGGGTGTTGGGGAAGATGAAACAGGAAAGCCTTATAAATATGACTGCCTGACAGAAGATTTTAAGAATATGGGAACTGTAAGATTGAAATGAAAGCGACCTTTGACATTCCAAGCCTTAGTCACTGAACAACTGGAGAACAATGGAATGTCTGGCTGAAAGCAATCCCCTCTTGTTTAGATAAACAAGACCCTCTGCCTGCTGATAAGTGGGGTAATGGAAGGATTCTGATAGGTTGTATGTAAATGCTATAGGATTTGTATCTTGTAATAGATTGGTCAGTGGAAATTAGAATATTCAACATAGAAGAGGATTTATTGCATTGTAAGGGGAACCTCGCTCTCTTTTCCTGCTCCTCTCTTTTCGGTGCTTTCTTCCTTGCTCTCTTATCTGCTCTTATCTCTTGCTCTTCAGCCTTTTGTTCCCTTTCTCTCTCTCTCTGGCCTGCTCTGAGCTGGGGCTGGCAGCTCCAGGCAGGGTCCCTGCACCCAGGCCCTTTGCAATAAACTGTGAGTTCCAGGACCCAGCTCCAGAGATCTCTCGTCTCCATCCCTCGTACCCATCCCCAGACACCCCCAGACACGTGTGGGGATGTGGCTGACCCACTGGGGAGCTGCCCATGCCTGCAGGCTCTGCAGGGCCCTTAACCCTCTCCCACACATCCCTGGACACCCAAGGGCAGCCTGTGTGAGGAAGGAGCCCAGCTGAGGTCTGGGAAGCAGCCAGAGCCCTCTGCTGCTCAGGTGGCTCGTGGGCATTGGAATTTTGTGCTCAGCCTTGCTTCTCCAACTGCTGGATTTCTACACAGAAATGTGTCCAGTGTGACCTGAGCCTGCAGTTGCCTTCTGGCTGGCTCTGCAGGGCAAGCCTTTGGGGTTTTTCTTTTCCTCACTACACAGCAGTGGGGGTCCCTTAGTGCCCTCCTGGGCTTTCTCCTCCTGTTTCATCCCTGTTGCAGAGAAGTGTTAGAATATTTTTCCTGAACTTGACTGTTCCTCTTTCCACAATTATTCTCTGGTCAGTCAGGGAAGAAGTTCATGTTTCACACATTGCAGTCATTTTTGCTGCATTTTGCATTTAACTCTTGAGTGTTTGAGTGCTCTTTACATGACTGGGGTTCTGAAGGGAACTGCACCTTACAGAAACTGTGTTTGCTAAAGCCTCTCCTCCCAGGCTGGCCCAGCTGGCTCTGCCCTCTTCTTCCATCAGCTCTGGGCTGAGGAAGCAGCTCTGCACCACTCTGTGGAAAACCTGAGCCTTTCAGACATGCCTTTTGAAGGCTGAAATGCTGATATTAATAATGTGATAGATGCATTCCAATAAATCCGGTTAGCAGTGAGTCAGCCAACTGACACTTGTCCACTACAAAGAAAACCAGCTTGTGTTGTGAAACTTTGCATTTTCAAAATTTCCCTCATGGTTCAGTTTTTCATTTTCTGAGGTTGTATTTGTTGCCCCTTGCTCTTAGGAGAACTTAAGTCAATTCTAATTCCTAATCTTGCTCACACTCCGACAGAAGGCTGCTTGATTTAATTAGACAGTGGCACAAGTAAAAGCTTGGCAATAAAACCTGCTTTAGAAAGACTAGCAGAGATGCAGTTGAAACCCTAAAATATGGGTCACTGTGATAATGGCTGGCATCTAATATAATTTACTTTCTTATAATTGCATATTGTAGCATGGCTCAGGCAGTTGTTTAGCTCTGCACAGCAAGGCAAAGTTGGTCCAACTTTAGGAGCAGCCTCTTCCAAGCTCTGGGTTTTTGTTTTTTTTAAAAAAAGAACTGCTGGAAGGGGTCGAGGGGAGGTACCTCAGTGTCTCCTGAAATGATTTTTTCCTTTGTTTCAACCTCTCTGCAGCTGCATTTGCAGTCCAGTCCCATGCCATGGTGTGCAGCCCTTTGGGATCTGTGCAGAACCAGGACAAGGAGAGTTCAGGCCCTGCTGGAGAATGAAGGAAGGGCCTGGTTCTCCACCAGCACGATGGGGAGCCTGTTCTTGGGGGGAATTGCTGCATCCTGTCCATGGCAGCAACTGCCAGATTTTCCTGCTGGGAATTGACCCAGCCCAACAGGAACAGCTCTCTGGAATCTTGTGATTCCAAGCCCATGAAAGCCTGCTCTCTCTCCTACACATCCTTATGTATGTGCCTCAGGATGTGCAAGTTTCCCAAAGGCTGCTGTTGATCTGAATTCCACCCAAAATGTTAGAAAGACAAGTTTTGTGGATGCTGTCACAGCTTCCCAGGGGAAAAAAGGCACGTTTGGACAGCTCTGTGATCAACAAAAATAGCTTCCCAGGTCTCAGGTAAATGCCTGCTTCTTGCTCTTTTGGCAAATAAAATTCCTGATGTCCCAGTCAAATCATTGAGGTGCTGCAGCTCTGTTGTGGGGAATGTTTTCTGGATTAAATGGACAAAAAGCAGAGTGTAAGGGAACATAGTCTCTACCATATGTGGGTAGAGCTTTAGTGAATATTTCCAGCTTAAAAAAACAAAAAGTCATAGCATAAAAAGGGGTGGAAGCAGCTAAACTTCCTAGTGTTAAGCTAAAGTATTTGTTTTAACATTTTAGTAATTAAATTATTTTTTTCTTGTTTCAAAACAATTTTTATCCAAAAATGCTGAATTAAAATGGCGAAGTAAGGTGAATAAACAAAACACTGTTCATTTTGTGTTAAAAGAAACACTTATGTTGACCACAACATCTACAAAAGTGTCCTGCCAGCAGGGCCCTATGAGACTGGGAAGGGAACTGGAGCTTGAAGCAACGTTTGGACCATCCAGCTTGTCATCCCTAATTTAGGAGCCATTGTTTCTGGAGAGTAAGGACATCTCTAGAGGATGCCTTTCACTGCTCAGCTGAAGAGTTCCTGCATACCTGATTCTCTCAACTTAGACAATGTGAACACCCTTGTGTGTCAGATGCTTTTAATGAGTGGCATTTTTTAACACATGTGGGAACCAGGGCTTGTCTCTGGCTGCCCTGGGGGCTCAGGGACCCGGGCAGGGGGCTCAGAGACCTTGGCACAGAGCCCAAAACACCAGTGGTTTGGNACCTCAGCAGAGTTTGCCTTCTGCTGTCCTGCCAGACAGACCTCGGCAGGTCAGAGAAAGAATGTTATAGATAAGGAAAAAGAAACAACCTTGGAAGCAAGACCTGCAGAGTTTCAGCTTCTTTCATTGTGGCTGGGGAAAAAGGACTTAATTAGCTTGGGAGAATTTCTGCAAAAGCAGCAAACCTGACAAACACATGGCTGGCTTTAGGACAGGGTGACTTTCACTGGGTGTTGCTTTTCCTGGCTGCTGTGTCCACCACCCCTTGTTGTGTTTCTCTGCTTCCTCAGGAGCACAGCTGGGTCTGCCTCGCTGTGTCTGCAGGTGAGGAGGGGAGAGCTGAGCAGAAATGGCCATCCCTGTGTGGCTGCTGATTTTGGTGTCTCTTGAAGAAAGGAAGGTCTCTTGGTTGAGGTTGAAGTTACCTCCACAGCAGTTCCAGCTGATCGCTGTGACCTTCCCCATCGTCTCCTTCCCTTTTCCAGGGGAGGCTCACGGCTCACAGGTGGGTCTCCCACGGCAGAGCCCTCCCCACAGGCCCCAGCTCAGGGTGAATTAAAGAAATATGAGCATTGCTCTAATATCAGTGTCCATCTATTAACACACACAGACTCTCTAACAGTTTGCAGTTACACAGTGGATGTTTATTGTGGCTGGGCAGTGGCTGGGATCTCTCCCTAATGCACACTGCAAAGTTTCACAGGTGATTACAAAGCTTTTATGGACAAAAATGTTGAATATACAAAATACAAATGCATATTCATACCCTTGTCATTTCCCCTTCCTATGCTAATTGGCAAGGAGGCAATTAAGCATGTGTGGTTTGTTTCCTGAAATGAGTNGATCTTGGATATCTTATCTGAGATCCGGCTTCTGTTGGGTAAAGCTTATTTGTCTCTTTTTTAGCTAACACAGCATCTATTCTAACTGTAATCTTAACTTGTCTAAAATTTTAGTTCCTCAAAATTAACATCTCAAGGGGAAGATCCGGAGCAGACCTGGTGCAGGGCGGTGCCACACACCCAGAGCCTCAGCCCGTCGCTGGCTGTGCCCAATGTCCTGGGGCAGCAGGAGGGGGCTGCAGAGGTGACCCAAGTGCCAGGCAGCCCTGGCAGCCCTGGCCCCGGGATTTTGTCAGACTTTGATTGAACAGCCTCGGGCACCGCTGCTGCTGGCAGCTCACATCACAGGAGGGGCAGGAGCACCAGGCAGGAAGAGCACAAGGGCTGCTCATCAGTTACCAGTCAACTCCTTCTCTCTCATTAAAATCTTCGAAGAAGTGGGTGGGCTGAAGAATCAAGAATTAGCTGTTTCCTCAAGTTTGCTGAGAAAATTTGCTCTGGGAATATAATTATTCATGCTGGATGTGGAAGGTGTTTGTGCCAGCTCTAATTAACTGTTCTCACTAGCACAAAGATGTTCTCCAGTGAAAGCCAGTGTGTTACTCTATTGATTTGGATTAATTAATGTGAAAAGGCCAAGTATGTAATTTTGTACTTGAACTTTTAGATCTGTATTTGAATTGAAATCACGTTATGCAATGATTGAATATTCTCCTGGTCTGACTAGGGAAAGAAGTTTCCAAAACAAAGACAACTTGATGTTGAAGAAAATCTATGAAACTAAAATCTGTCTTCTTTTCAAGAGATTTCTCTGGAATGTAACTCTGTTCCCTCAATTTTTATTCACGGAGTAACTTGTTCTCCATGAAGTAACAGGAAAGGATCAGGCCCCATCTCATTTCTCCTGTTCAGATGGTCATTATGTGGCTGCCACTGCCAGAATCAAAGTCAATCCCCTAAGTCAATCTCCCTTCTCCAAAAATTCTTGTAAGTAAAACTCAAGGAAGCAGCTCTAAGCTGACCTGCTCTGGTACTGTGGATAACCAGAGCTGCCATCTGAAAACGCCCCAGTGTCAGCAATGTTATCAGAGCAAATGTTCTGCAGAGATTTTGGGAGCTATAGCCTGGTCCTGGCCCTTGGGTACCTTCTCCTGTAGTGGGTCTGGCTCTGGAGAGCTGAGGAGGCCTGGGAAGCACCTGTGGCCAAGTGGGCAGTGGTTTTGAAATGCACAAAGAAATTTGGCAATTTGAGATTTGAGAAATGAAGGATTTACAGCTCAGTGGTTTTGAATGTACAGGATTCTTTGTGGCAGTTAAACCAGCAGCACGGTGTTAATGGTGAGTGTCCAGGGAAATACAGGGCAATACAGTTACCCTTTGGAGAAAGGCTTGGGCCTGACACAGCTGTGGGTTTGGCTTTGAAGGGCTGAAAGCAGTAACATGAGGCAGCATTTTATGACTTGGCTGAGTTCAGCTTGGTCTCCAAATTAGATGGATCATTTTTTAGGTCAAATATTTGGGAGCAGTCTGCTAAACTGCTGTATTGTTGCTATACAAGCTAAGAATAAACACTGGAGGTCACTACATAAACATCCAGGAAAAAAAAAATTCCCAAGATGGAATAAACCATGCCAGACACCCACATGTACAGGCTGGATTTGCAGGGCCATCTGCAGCCCCAGCTCCTAGGGAGGGAAGTAGGGGAGGCTGTGTGGGTTGGCAGCCCCACATTCCTCTCCCAGGTTGTGCAGTCGATTGCTCTGGGTTTTGTAAGGACTTTAGCAAGACCTCGGAGTGAGACAGGGCTGTCAGACCAGCTGTGGGGACAGGGAGCAGGAGGGGGGCTCAGTGCTGGGCTGGATGCTGACTCCAAATTTCTGAAAGCATTCCACATCCCGGCCTTCTCCAGTGCTACTGAAGAGTGCCTGGATTAAAAGGAGCTTTACACATGTCCCAGATGGCCCTTTGGCTGTGGCACAGCCTGCACACACTTGCCATGGGGCACACACCCAGAGGGGCTGCAGCAGCCGCCTCTGAGACTGCTCACTGAGGTACGAGAGGCTGACACAACATCCTCCTTAAAAACCAACAGCACACCCAGCTATTGAGCAATGCTGGAAAAATCCCATGGCCCCACTGCAGCGCCTGTGGTGTGGATGTGGCAGACAATGTGGGGCAAGCATTGAATGTGGGAACAGCAAACAGGTGATTTCCCACCCCGCCGCTGGCAGGAACTGTTTAAACGTGCTGTGTTTCCTTTAGTGGGCAGGGTGATTGTGAAACTGTCCCCCAGGTCAAGGTCAGGCTGTGGGTCAGGGGAAATGTGATTAGCCCTGAGCAGGGAGCTCTTTGGGTGGCCAGGAGAGTGGCAGCCCTTTTGGGGTACTGTTTTCCCTGATTCTTCAAGTTTTTTCTGAGACACTTTCTAATTTGCTGTTTTCACAGTTCTTAGTTCTTTCTCACACACACAGGTGTTGTTATCAAAAGTTTTGATAAGATGAGGTTGTTTCCATACTTTCTCTTGGTGTGAAGAACAGCTGATGGGCAGTTGTCTTGACCACTGGGATGGGAGAGGTGTCAGTCTTCTTCTCCAATCCCTGGTCTGTGTGGAAACACTATAAATGTGGAGTCAGATGTTTTAACACATAGTTTTCAGCCTTCTCAAGATAAAGTGTCTGTGTGTGTCCTTGCATGTCCCACAGTGACAGGGTGCATTTGCCTTTGTCGTGCTGGATAGAGATTGTTGGGAATGAGCACTGAGCTCCATCCCAAGCCCCCAGGCCTTGGCTGGCTCTGTGCTCCCTCCCTGGCATGCCAGCCACAGACACTGCCCTAAGTAGGTTCTTATCAAGCTCTTAGTTGTATTTTGGAGACAGCTGCCAGTTTGAAGGGTCACAGCTGTCAGTCTGACCTTGGCTTGAGCCCAGGACTTGGGAAGGAAATGAGGGCAAATTAAGCATATTCTGTCTGCTGCCCTATTTTGGTCTCAGTTCTCCATTCAGTCGGAGACATCCAGATCCCCTGGATGTTGCAAGGAGGGGCTCCTCTCTTGGCAGCAGCAGGTTGGGGAAAAAGAATTGCCTGATCAAAGTGCTTTGAGAAACATTTTACTGTACCTGGAAAGGAGGTGCTTAGAACTGACACTCATCCCCCTCTCCAAGAAAAATGAATGCTGAAGAAATACAGACAGTTGCAACGTAGCTTGAGTCCCTCTGAATCATGAAACAAGTCTGCAAGAAACCTTCTGGACCATTTTCTCTGCTCTTTATAACAACTTTTTAAAAAAGTTTCAATTAAGATGTCATGGATAGAAATGCTCTCTCTTTCTCCCTGACCCAGTATTTTAGTGTTAGCCCATGAAATGCATGAGCTAACAATAAGTAAACTCGAAGTGAATTGCCTTTATAACAGCAGCTACCAAATATCAAATGGCTGGCTGAAATGTTAAGTAGGGAGAGGAAAGCATGACAATTCTCTAGAAGGTTTGCAAAGGAAATGCACTTTGCTTTCATTCAGTGCTTTTGATGAAGTTGCTTAATTGCACTGAAAGGTAAATATTTGGTATTAATCTCCTTGACAATTTGAGTTCATCTCGTGTAGCTGTTCCTGAAGTGCTGCCTCTGCCAGAGCAGCGTGTTGTGCTCATCCACACAGGGATCAGAGGGGGCTTTCCATCTTCAGTTTGCCTCTTTCCCTCGATTTTGCATTAACAGCCACTGTTCTTACACTCTGACTGCTGGAAGTTCTGCACCATGCAGGGCTGTTTGCAGGATGTTATAAATGAGAAGCTTGACTAGGCCAATATTCAAGCAGCAATCAATTTATTAATTAATATGGTAAAATATGAGCAAACAGTGCTGGGTACAGTGGGGGAGTTTTCTCTCCAACTGCACACCCATAGTTGAGGCTTACAGGGATTTATAGGGGTACTCAGGAGCTTTCTCAGCAGCTCCTATTCCCAATTTTTACGTCACAATCTTATACACCATTCTGATTTAGTCTTCTCAGGATGTACATCCCAAAAGGAGTATCCCAGCTGGTGGGGTCCAGCTTTCAGATATGGGTCCAACTTTTAATTTTAGGGACTATTAATCTTATGATAGTGATGTCCAGTTTCCCTTGGTTGAAACTCTTAATCATTGAGTTGATGTCCATCTTCCTTTCTCAAGCTGCTTTCCAAGGTTTGGAGTAGGACTTAGAGATAAGCAGGCTCCTTTTTTTATATATATTTTTTCTAAAGCTATAGTTTCAAAAATCCTTACTGCAAGTAATATTCTAAAATTATACTTCAAAAGATTATTATTGCAAAAATCTTTAAGGTTTACCTACAAGCAAAATATTCTTGTAAAAAGCAACATCTTAAAACTAATTCAAATGCTCCTAAAGTAACTTAAGACTTATAAAAGTTAATTGTGCACAAAGGATAGATTCAAAGGCCTTCTTCCATGCTTTACTTTCCTCAGTTATTTATTAGAATTTGTCTTTTTAACTGTCCCATAGTCAGGCTCCACACATATCACAGTCACAAGTGCACACGTTGCCTGTATTTACCTGACACCAAACACAGCACTCACCCAAACACATAGGAAGTGTCAAAAGCTTAAATTAGTATTTCCATGTTCAAACCCGTTTTTTTCCCTCACAGAGGGGAGGCGCCAGAGGCAGCGCATTGGCTCCGGAGCTGCGAGGGTTTCTGTGCAAAACCCTCCCTGGGCACAGGGGGTGTTTAAAAGTGTCAAATACAAATTTGTGTTTGGTGTCAGGTAAATACAGGCAACGTGTGCACTTGTGATTGTGATATGTGTGGAGCCCGACCATGGGACAG
>VZTB01010489.1:459707-484700 GCA_013397245.1 Thryothorus ludovicianus
AGAATTGGGATGTAAAAATTGGGAATAGGAGCTGCTGAGAAAGCTCCTGAGTACCCCTATAAATCCCTGTAAGCCTCAACTATGGGTGTGCAGTTGGAGGGAAAACTCCCCCACTGTACCCAGTGCTGTTTGCTCATACTTTACCATATTAATTAATAAATTGATTACTGCTTGAATATTGGCCTAGTCAAGCTTCTCATTTATAACATGGTGGTGTATTTAGGAAGGGATTTGAGGGTGGTTTGTGGATTTTTTTGATTTTTTGTTTGTTTGTGTTCGGGGTTTTTAAGAAATTTTGGGTTGTTCTGTTTTTCAATCCTAACAATCCAGCTGTGTGTGGTGACCCACCCTTACAGGGAAGGAAGCACCTCAAGGGTGGGTTGTGACACCGTGGTGGCAGGAGAGGAGAAAGGGCTGAGGTTGTACTCAGGGATGTGTGGCACCTTGAGGGGTGGCAGTGTAATGGCTTTGTCATTTCAAAAAATAAAATGAAAATAAAAGTGACTGCCACAGTAGGAGTCAAATGCTGGGCAGCAGTGAGCCCCTCATATGTTGGATGTGTTGTGCTCTTGGTGTGCTCTGGTGTCAGTGGAGCATGAAAACAACAACAAACCAAACCAACAAGCAAACAAAAAAAAGGTGTCTTCAGTCACCAGGGCTTAGCATGGAAAAATTTGCAAAGCAATACTTGATTTGTGATGATTTATTCCAAGAGCTATCACTGTATATCCATTTTCCTGGCACTTTCCCTCTGGGACAGTTGAAGACTGGAGTTTTGCCGGGGTGTAGCAGTGCTGCAGGTGTCACTCTGTGCTGTCCCACTCCTCTCAGCTCTCTGTGCCTGTGCCCAGGGGCTCCCTTAGCCCTCCCTCCTTTCCCACCACCCCCTTTCCTGGCACTCACTCACCTCGGGCCCAGGGTGCTGCTGCCAAGATCTCTCAAAGGGAGAAGGGAGCTTTCACAGCCAGCACCTGCCAGGGAGCGCTGCTGGCGTTGCCACCATTCTGCTTTTTATGGCATTTTTCTTTCCTCCGTTTTTAAAATTCCTTCTTTCTCCTTCAGAAGTTTGGTAACAGATGTTGAAATTTGTTCCCATCAGAGGGTGTGAATAGGACCTGGGTGACAAAAACAATATTAAAGCAAATTGGACATTTGCTTTTGGTTACATTTATCAACTCCCACCAGGGGATGCAAAAACCGTCTGAAATCTTATTAATAGTTTAAGGAGCAGCTGATACCTCCTAAAAACCTTCAGACCATAAGGATTCTGTTGCTTTGTCTGACTTTTCTTTACTCCTCCTTCATTGTTCTTCCTAGTGAATGCTATTTGCATGAAAATGGGACCTTTTGTTTCTGAAGAGCTGATCCATCCCTGCTGTTTATTCCTCATTTGGACACTGACCATTGGAGCCTGAGTCTGTCCAGGGAGTGCAATTACCTCAGATCCTCCAGACTCCAATCCCCTGGGGTACTGGGCTCATTTCCACAGCAGCTGATTGTGAGACAGAAAGGGGTTTCTCACTTCAGGTGGGCTAAGTGTGCAGCAGAGGTTGAGCAAACGTGGCTGTAATGGAGAGTGCAGTGCAGTAATACCACAAATACCCCCAATGTAAGTTCTGTCAGTGGAAGTTATAAAATACCTCCAATGTGAGTTCTATCAGTGGAAGTTATAAAATACCCCCAATGTAAGTTCTGTCAGTGGAAGTTCTACCCTTCTGACAGGAATTTCCCCAGAGTCCTCCAAGGGCCAAATGTAGCTGTTAAAGAAATGGAATTTTCACATGGTTTTCCAGCTGTGTTTGAACTCCACTCTTTCCCTGGGGGTTGAGAGTCCTGGAGCTGTAGGTGCCTGATCTGCTGCCCCTTTGTTCCAGTGGCCCACCTGCAGTGTGGCTCCATGGCTGGTTTGTCACCTGTAATTGGCTTCTGCTGCTGCTGCCTCACCTTGTTTGGTTAGAGAAACTTGCCTGATGGTTCTTTGCCGTGTCTTCATTAACACTCAAAACAACACAAGACTTCCAGGCGTCCTTGAGATGATCAGAAAAGTCCTTCCTTCCTCTTGGTTTCCTGTCAGAATGACATTCAAGCTTTGCTGTTTTGACATTTTGTATACAACCAAGAAAATAATATTTTTTATCCTGAACAATTTTGCCAAAACTTTGATAAAGAGAGATTGTAACCTACGTGGTTCTCTTTGCCTCTGTGTCCAAAGGACATGAGGTGGGAGCTAGACTGTAAACCTGCAATGTGACTAGGGAGAGTGTTAGGAATAAGATTCTTGCACACAGGCAGTGGAATTCTAGAAAAACAAAGGCTTCATCTAACACAAATAAAATAGTTTTCAGTATGGGAGCCTGGCTGCTGTGGTGTTCAAGTTGAGCAATCTGATAGCCTGATAGTTAAATGGGTGTATTTACCCACAAGACTGGATTTTTGATTAGTAAAAAGTGGGAGCGATATTTGGGACATCTTCTAAAGATGTTTTGTGACAGGTGTATGTGGGCACTCCAAGGCAAATGACACAGGCTAATTTGAGAGAGCAATAACCCATAATAGCATAGAGCATAAAAATGATCTGAATGGTGTGATTGTGAGCAAAAGTGAAATCTGGGATGAGTCAGTGACACTGCTTGGCTTCTGCCCCATTGTTCCACACCAAGGTAACATTATTCCAACCTCAGGATTTTGTGTGGCAAAGGAGAGGAGCAGTAAAGGTCTCACTATTGCTGCTGAGTGTTGTGTTGAGCTTTTTCTTGCCATTATAGCATGGAGTGGGTTACAAATGCAAATGTGTCCATGGTATTGCTTTGCCTCCTCCCTTTTCCTGATAGTGGTTTTTCTGAGGAATCATATGGCAATGTGTGTCAGGCTGTGGGTTTGAATTAGGGCTAATCTGGCTCCTTTTCTGTGATTTTTGCCGTGAGAGATGGCAGAAGTGAGATGGAGCAGGAATAACACATCCCTGCTTGATTCCACACTGGAGGCTGGGTGGGACACCACAAGGCAGCTTAAAAGGGAACAAACCCCTCTGTCCCACCCCAGGGTCTGTGTGCAGTCACAGGCTGGAGTAGCAGCAGGAGCTGAGCTCAGAGTGAAACAGAATGTTTTATACCTCAGGCTTCCTCTTACCTTCTCACTGCTCAAACAAAAAGATCTAAATAGCATGTTTATTATTAATACCAAGTTATTTTGCTCTGCATGAAGGAAACAAACCTCCCTGCAGGGCTTTTACTGCTGTGCTGAGCTGGGTCTGGCAAAAGTCACAGTCTTTTTATTCTGCCCCCTTTCAGCTGCAACTTTTTCAAACCACACCACTTCCTATCAGTATGAATGAAGTCAGATCTCTGCTGCCTGCAACTTTTTGTGTTTTCTTTCCTAAGCTCTTCTTTAAACTGATAAAAGCTGTGTCAGACAGTGTCCCTCACTGTCTCAGTAGTGGTGGGAGCCCAAGCAGGCCCAGGTTAAATGCTAGGCTCTGGGTGGTGGCTTTACCTGTAGTCACAAAGTTAATACTTACCCAGGAATGGCTGGGATTCCTGTGATGTACTCTGAAGTGTAATCTAAACTGGATTTCCTGAGTTTGTAATGCTTAGTTTTGTATTAACAATTGCCTGCCAGTATGTTTATAGCTCTAAACTGCTGACACTTGCTCTCAAACATAGTCCCAGTTTGATGCCCTTTTTGTCTTGGAGTAGAGAGAAGCATCAATAGGAATCTGTAGCACACAGCAGGTGTGAGGTTTTTGCATTGTTTGATGTCTGCAAATGGCACTGATTCAGCTCACTGTCCCACAGCAACATTAGGGAACGTGGTAAATGCCATTCGTATGAAGTGACAGTGTATAAAATCAGAATAATAGGAATAAACAACATGAAGGAGGCTGTGGGCGTCCTTTGCATTTCCCAGAAGCCAAAGACACTGATTCATTGGTTTGTTGCTATGGGGGATCTTTCTCAGTAGCAAGAAATCCAGTGGAGGGAGAAGCCTCAGCTTTGCTAAGGAGTTCAGTGCCACCCAAAAGCTGAAGGCAGAGGCTGGTGAGAGGGAAGAAGGGATGAGGACAGAGATGAACAAGGCAAGTGATGGAATTGTGGCTTTGCCCTGGCCAGCTGCAAATCCAGGAGCGAGCTGCAGGAGTGAGGGGTGGGATCAGAGTCCTGCCCCCAAAACTGTCTGAATGTCCCTGCACACCAAGGTCAGCTGTGGGAATCCTCCACCACTTTGTGCTCCCACTTAGGACATTTTCACTGCTTTGTGAGGCTTCCACCAGTGAATGCAGCAGATGGAAAGAGTGTGCAAGCAGCTTTGCTCTGTGGGGAAACAGCTGTGGAGGAATTCTGCCTCTGCCTACCTGCAGCACTTCACTTTCACAGCAAAATTAACTATTTAGCTTCTCAGAGGGCTTCTGCCCAGCATCTACAGTGCTACAGATTTGTCTGTAGATCCTTCTGCTCAGAGAACAAAGGGCAATTTTAACCCATTTGAGCAGCAGGAAAAATGCTAAAACATTTTGAGAGAAGTCAAGCATAAAAAAAATTCCATAAAACACTTTTTATTTCTGTTGAGAATTACTTTTCTGAAGCCTTTTCTCATTACCACTGATCACAGATGTGATATTGTTCATGGTAAATACTTTTCTCCATTCGTTGTATGTGAACATCTTTTATAAAATACACGAAGTGATTTTTTTTTTCTTTTTGTTTTTTGTTCTCAAAATAGTGAAAACTCTGTAGAATTTTCTGCATGCCTGGTACCTGTGTTGATTTTTTCCATTTGGGGGAGGAATGCTTTTGTTGGGATTTCTATGGTTATTTGTAAATACCATTCGTGATGTTTTCTTTTAAACCTTTTATTCTTTCCCAAGCCAAACAGATTCTTCCTGAACCTGGCACATAAGATAATAGTTGTATTAGAAGACAAGAAATTTGGAAAGCAAAGGAGAGCTGTGCAGTGTTAATCTAAGTCTGAGCCTCACTGCTCTCCCAGGTGAGTGAGGCTGGAGGGAATGGAGCATTTTCTTGCTGGAGCACATCCCCAAAAATCTCTCAGTGAAACCTGCAAAGAAGTGAGTGGGAAAATCACTTATGTGAGCAGGATACAGGCTTGAATGTCTGCAACGCTTGGCAAGAAATCTGGCAGCCTCAGGGTGCGTTTTTGGAAAGCCTCTCAGTGGAAATGCCCAAAGTGTGACTTTCCCCAGCAAAGCAGCTCCATCAGCTCCCATAACCCGCTGTGCTTCCAGTGCTGCTTCCAACCTTCTGCCTTTCACCATCCAAAGGCAAAGCCAAGTGCAAGTGCAAAACATGCTCCATAGCAGCTCCCTACCCCCACTACACTTTCTTAGAATAAACTAATGATCTTAACTTAAGCTAAGAACTCTTGTAGCAGAAATGACTCCTCAGTTCTTGGGGGCAAGTTGTTTCCAAACAAATCCTTGGGTTTGCTTTCTTTTTCTTCATATGAATTTCAGCTTTTCAAATTTTTTCTCCTTTTATTTCTTAGCACTTGACATCTTTTAACATTCTCTTGGTGATACCCCTGGCCGTGGTTTAGATATAAATGCCTGCCAATGAGCAAGCTGCTGCATTTCCCCACCTGAGCAAAGCAGGGATCAGACATTTGACCTGGACAGCGAATCTCCAGAGGCCCAGAATCAGTAAGATCCAGCAGGGAATTTTGACTAGGAAGTGTTGCCTTCACAAAATTCTGATTTCCCCCAGGATTGTTGAGTGAAAGTCATTAGTGTGCCCTGGTCATTGGTGCTCTCTTAGAGCTGGCAGGGGCACTGTGGGCCATGTGGAGAGGCAGGAGCTCAGCTCCTGCTTGGCTGTACTCTGTCCCTGGACAGGTAATTGCTTTTCCACACCTCAGCCTGTTTGTTTGAGATAAATCAGTGGCCAGAACCATGGGAGAAACACAGAGGAGATGCTCAGGAGAAGAAGAAATGCCTCAAGCATTTTTGACTTGTTCTTTGTGCAGTCTTAACAATGCTTAATCTGGTCAACATCCCAGCCCCTTCTAAGTAGGGTGTTATTGCTGAGGAAGGCAGCCCAGAAGCCAAAAATTACTAAATTTAATGTTCATCTCCCTGTTGTCTACCAGCACTCTAAAATTAAATTGCAGTGCAAGTTATTTTATGATCTGTGGGACCAAGGACAGCAGGGTAACAAAACAAAGAACAGGAGTGCTTGGAAAAAAGCTGAGCAATAGAGAAAGCACAAAACTACAGGTGAGCTTCTGGTCTCAGTTATTGCAGTGTAAGCCCTAAGCCATGGCTGTGGAACTAATGGAGCTGCCTCAGGTCACAGAAGAGCCATTGAGATAAATTTTCTCACACACTTTGGCATTTTCTGCCTCCTGAGGTACTGATGCAACATCTGTCCCCTCTGTTCAGGCATTGTCAGTAAACTGGAGCCCTTCTTGGCACAGCCCACTGCTCTAAGATGTGAAATAACTCTTCTGCCTCAGCACTATTCTCTTCTGTGATTTGTTAGCTCTTTTCCCAAAAGGACCCTGAAGTCACAGTGGTAAAATCTTTGTGTCTGCTGAAATGCAGTTAGTTAAGAGGTAAGTTATGAGCAAGAACCTGATGAGGATTCCCTGTCTGCTGGCAACACTCAGGTGTTTTGAGGTTACTGAGGGAATCAGTGGAAATGGCCATTGCTATGAGGAGGGAATTCTTGCTGGAATATCCTGGTGGATTTTATTTTCAAGCACTTTTTCATAACAAGAATATAAGGTAAATACACAGTCCATGTCTTGTCAGAAGCACAATTCATTGCCTGAACACCAAAAGGATTCTGTCAACAGCAGCACAGACTTAGGTCTGTACTGGGTCAGTGTTCCCAACTGGAACTGGATTTCTTTAGTACAATCTCACACATAGGTTCACTTCAAAAACATTCACTTTGACACGTTGGAGCCCCTATATGTAAATCTCCAGCTCAGAGGAGAAACTAATACACAGTTTGTGCATTATCCTTGTCAAAAATCTGTGGAAAAGAGACAGTTCAAAGGCTGGGATTAGTATCCCTGCCACTAAGAGGTACTGCAAGGATCTGGCTCAGCACGGATGTGAAAACTCTTTGGCTCTGGTTGCTAAATCAGCTTCACTGCTTGGGAAGTATTGGTGTTAAATCCAATATTNGCCATGGCGAAGGAAAGGAGCGGCTTCTGATGGAGCCTTTGGACTCAGAGTTTCATTCCTGGCCCAAAGGCCTGTGAATGCAGCAAGAGCTCCAGCAGAACTCCCACAGCATGGCTGCTGGGCCTGGGAACCAGGGCAGAGGGGAGGGAAGGAACACAGGGGACACCAACCAGGGCCGGGGGGAAGTCCTGAGGGCCAGAGGACACTTGGATGGCCCAATGTCTTTGCAGGGCTGGGAAGCATCTTTTGAATTGTGCCAAGCACTCTGTGCCCTTCTGGAATGGCAGGGTTGGCAGGCAGCACTCATCAGGGGTCAGGATGTGGGAAGGAGGAATGATTGACAAAGCTGGCAGGGAATCATCTGGGAGGGGCCTGGGGGATCTGAGACACACCACAACAGGGAAGGGGGCAGCTGATGGCTGGGGCAGTGCTGGAGGCAGCACTGGGGGTGGCCCAGAGCAGTGGCTGCCTCTGCAGGCTGGATGCTGCTCCTTGTCTTTGAGTTTATCTACACCTGTGAGTGCTGATAAGAAGGGACTGACTGGCATGTTAGGCTCTTGCTGCTTGATTATTTTTTATTGCCTTGTTTGCTTGGGGAATGGTGGTGCTCAGCTTGCTCTGAGGTCCCAAAGGTTGCTTTCCCTCAGGGTTCTGTGTGTTTCTGGCTGCTGCTTTAGGGATCAGGGCTGCTCTTATCTTATTCCCCCATAAGGTTCCTTCAGGTTCATGTGTTTGCCGCTACATTGGACACGGGGATTTTATTTCATGCTCTTGTTTGTTTTGGCTCTGTTCATGAAATGATATTCGTAACCAAGCAGGAAGGAGCAGAAGTAAAAAACTTGCAAGGGGGAGAGGAGCTGGTGAGTAAGCCTGGAGCTGGGGGAGTCAATGAATGTGTGCTGTGTGGGGATTTGAGCCAGGGGCAGCAGTAGTTGGATGTGTGATGAGGTAGTCACAACTTCTGTCACTAAAACAAGTGCTGCACCTTGCAGAGCCAGTCCAGCAGTGGAAGAATGACATGGTGATCCTGCTACACCCATGTGAACCCAAAGCTGCCTTTGTGTTTAGAGTTACAATCACTATTTTCTTTTTTAAATAGCATGTGCAAGTCCAAACCTGACAGGTGTGTGTGAGGACAAGCACACATGACCAGGACGGGGGGGCAACAGAATATAGAATATAGAATACATTCTGAGGCTTTTTGCCATGAACTTCAAGTCTTTGTTTCTTCACAGACCAAGTCTGCAGTGACTGAAGTTTTGAGGAAGGTTTGCAGGTACAGTGTGGACAGGGAAGCTGAAATATGCTACCACATATAAGTGAACAATATTTTCTTTTTAAAGTAAAGAAGAATTACATTCAAAGAAATATGCATCACTATTTATGTGAATAATTATGTTTTTTTTATCCATAAATAATAACAGGAAATATTATGGAAAGGAATAAAAAAAGTCTCCTGGAAATGGACTTAGTTCTGGCTTTTAGGAAGTATTTTCAGCAGTGAATATTTAAAGCAAACTGTTTAGGCAAGACATTCAGAACACTGTACTTTCCACAAAAGCCTCTTCATACATCATCCCAAGTAATGAACATGCAGTACATAAATCAAGGCTTTTGTGTGTCTCTTTTTTCACTGTTTTGCATTGGGTCTTCCAAGGACTCCTTTAAAACAAAATAATAACACACCCCATCAAGACAACAGTTCAGGTTTGCCCAGCAAAGGGTGACCTGAACAGTGTCCCGTAGCACTTGTTGAAAGCTGATGTGGATGATGCTGTTCTTCACCAAAAAGTACATGAAGTAAGCCACGTGGTAAGGTGTGAAACACACCAAAAAAGCCACCAGGTTTGTCAGCACGATCCTCTGTGCTCTGGTGCTGTGTGTCTGGGGGCTGTCTGGGTTTCTGTGCCTCCTCAGACCCCGGATAGTTTGGGCAGTGCAGAAACTCATGGCTGCCAAGCTGCCCAAGAAGATGATCTGCAAGGTGCTGAACAGGCCCACGTTCTCCCACGTGCCCTTGGAGAAGTTGTGGAAGCAGGATGAGATGTTGTGGCCCTTTCCATGCAGCTGGAAGGTGGAGACTGTGCCCAGGGAGGTGCCCAGGCAGATGAGAGCACAGAGCATGGCAGCTTTCCTGGTGGACCTGAGGGTGAGGGCCACGAAGGGGTGCTGGATGGCCACGTACCTGTCCACGCAGATGCACAGGGAGATGAGGATGCTCCCGTACATGTTCACAAAGTAAAGGCTCTCCAACGTGGAGCAAAACACAGACCCCAAGTTCCACTTGTCCTGACAGTGGTAGGAAAGGATTTTAAAAGGAAGAGTAAACAGCAGCAAAGTATCCAGGAATATCAGGGCCATCATGTAGACTGTAGATTCTGACAGCTTTTTAACCTTAAAAAACAGGAACCACAGAGCCATAGTGTTGAACAGCAGTCCCAGGATGAGAGTGGGGGTGTACATGATGAACTGGAACAGTTCCACCGTGGCACTGATATTGCTGCTGCCATGAGTGTCATTCATATCTCCAGTTACACTGGAAGAGAAGAAAATCACCACAAGGAAGGATGAAGATCACATAGAAGATGTAAAGCAAAGGCTGATAAGGTCTCTATGTGTCCACAGTCTTGGAAATACTTCTTTCCTCTCTTGGATTGCTGTGTGCTGAAATGCAGCTCTGGGTAACGTGGAGCTGCTCAATGCCAATGATTTTGGGGCAAGATTGTACCTCAAGGGAGGATAGGGCTTTCTGGTGTCCCAGCCTCACTTGCACTGTTACCTGTGACCCCAGACTGTGCTGTCCTGGGATTTAGGCTGGGCAGAGTGTGTGACTGCACCATCCCCTTGCGGAGATTCACTCTCTTCACAGAACCAAGGCAGCAGACCCTGATTTTAGGATTTCTTGGCTTGTGAGGGTGGAAACAATTATGTGGATTTATGTGGATCTGGTTTCCTGCATCAAGCTATCATAAGAGATCCCAGGGGGCCAAGAACATAAGAGACCCCCACGTTTATTAATATGAAGATCCCATACAGTCACTGCCATCCTGCACCCTCTGTACCACCCCTGGGCACAGAGGGACTGTGATGAGAATCTCTGGCCCTTCCAAAAGCTGTCTGAAAGCTGCAGACAGGAGGCTTCCAATGGGATTTTTCTAGCAGAGGTGAAGTCTTTAGTAGAAGGATGAGATTTTGTCTAAATCAGCCAGACTTACCAAAGCAGGGACAGGAAACATGCAGCTGGATCTGAAAGTGTAGAGGCAGGCACTCTCTGAGCTGGGGTCATGAAGTAATGATCTTCTTTAGAGGAAGGGTTCTGGCTTGAACCTGCCCTCAGACTCTCCTGATAACGACTGGGAAGGTGCTCATTGGCTTCTGCAATGCTGTGGTCACTTGAAAATGCTAATGCCCAGGAATTCCAGATCCTCTCCTCCAGCCAGTTCCATGACTGCAAACGGAACCTGTAAATAAAATCCACCTGAGATCCCTCTGTCAGCACCCAGAAATTCCTTTCTCCTGCTGTTCTCTAGTTTTTGCTTCAAACCAGTGCCTTTCCTACTCGAGTTGCTGATTTTGATGCTGTTCCCTTTTAGATTTGTCAACTGGGCAAAGTTTCTGTCCTGCAGATCAGGTCACCCCCCTGAGTATTTCACAGGTAGACTCTCCCTTGCTATGGTTTGAGAGATTAAGATCTCTTTGAGTGAGATTAAAATCAGCAAAAAGGAAATGTAGTTCTTTGCTCCTTAAGGATGCAGGAATGGCAGGAAAATGAGATTCTGGAAGTTACTGGCTTGGACAGGAGTAAGAAAACAGCATGAAGCATTGTGAGTCTGAATCTGGGTGGGAGCCCATTACTGAGAGCCAAAGGGAGGAAAAGCTAATTAAGGAATTTCTGAAAAGTAATAAATACTGACAAAGTTCTTTACTTCAATGCCTCTGTAGGAGATTTCATTAATACTTTCCTTTTTCTTCAGTCTTGTTTTTAACTTGTTTGATAGCGTGTCTAGTAAATTCTGGGTCTAGAGAAGTAGAATTTCAGATTCTCACCAAGATGTTTAAGAAAATTCTCGCTATGATTAAAAGATATTTCAGACTAGGGTCTGTTGTGTGGATTTATTAAAAAAAACATAAAAAATATATAAAGCATAAACTCAAAGGACAGTTTTGTTCAGTCATAAAAAAGTTAGCTATGCTGTAAGCAATGCAAGTTATGTAAAATATAATTAGTTTTTTGATCTCGTGACAAGAGGAAGGCTTTTAAGGCAAGGTTTTGCTATAGTCAAATATCTCTTGTCATCCTTACCTTTGGGCTGCCTCGTGCTCTGGTTGTTGACTTTTTCTCTTTCTCAGCTTGTAGAATTCTGCAGTCTTGTGTTTTCTTTCAAGGCAGGGGGGTGAGCAGCACGCAGAGCTGGTCAGAATGTTGGAAAGCACCAAGTGCTGCTGCTTTTTGCCTCATCACAAATTTCCATGACAGCATCAGGCTCCCCACGCTGTGTCTACGTGTCCACACTATGTACACAGAATGTCACACAGCTCATTTAAGGATGTAAATACTCGACTGTGGGACTCACATTCTCTGTGAGTCACCCTTTAAAATGAGGTTCCTGTAACACAGAAAGAAATTCTGAAAACTGATTATATTTTTATTTTTGATGTTTTTTTCTTTTGTTGTCGTTGTTGTTGTTTGGGGTTTATGTTTGTTTTCATTTCATATTGTTTGTTGTTGTTGTTGTTAATTTTGCTTGTTTGGTTGTTTTTGGTTGTTTGTTTTTGGTTGTTTTTTCCTCCCTCCAATACAGGATTTTATTGATTGTACATAGCATCCACAGGAAGAGTGTTGATTGTCAAAGTGTGCTCTAAGCTAAATCCTGACATTGTTTCCCTTATCTTTCACAATGTCAGAAAGGAAAAAGAGATTGCTGATTTTCAGTGGTGTTATCTGGGTATGTTCACTTCAACCTGTTGTTTCAGAAGAGTCAAGGGTTACTCTTATGTCTGTTTTTACTCCTAGGGAGCAGGGAATATCCCCGTGGAGAGCATCAGGTGATGGGATTGTTCAGGTAGGAAGGGGAGGAAAGTGGGGGTTTTTTGACTGTTGTGTGCATATTTGTAGTGTTCTCTCCAAAAAGGGAAAGAAAGGCCACAGATGTAGCTTTGCTTGGTCTTCTGCATACTCCTTAAATTTCAAAACTTAGGATTATGTTGGCTAAATTAAAACTGTGCATCTGTGAAAGAGATGAGGGACAAGAGATGCAAGGAGAAACAGTCCCTTGGGGGTTTCCCTGTGGTATTTTAGTTGAAATGCCTTTATTTAAGGAAAAAAAAGGAAACACCACCAAAGGGAAAAACCAGTCCAAGTTTGAGTGAATCACACCTTCTGTCATTCCTCAGCTGGGTTTCAGTTCTGTGTCTCCTGTGGTGGTCCTGTGGCCATGGCTGCACTCTGGGTGTGAACAGAACCCCACACACAGCACAGGCAGGCACCTCCACCATGAGGAGACATTTGGGGCTGGGCCAGCCTGGCTGATGGGAGCAGGGCTGCCATCAGCACAGATGTGCCAGAGCCCTCTCTGGGGTCCTGCCCCTCTCTGGGGTTTGCAGATGCCAGTTCTGAAGCTGCCCCCAACGCTCAGAGCTGGGGCTCTCTCTTCCCACTCAAGGTTTTCCCCTCACATGCTTGGTGCTTTTTCTTCTGTCTCATCTTCTCTCTGACTCTCATGTTCTGACCCACATGAGCCCTGCCCACCTTGCTGGAGACTGTCCTGAGCCAGCTGTCCCTGGGCAAGGTGTTCCCTTGTTGCACAGAGCCCCCACGAGTCTCCACATCTTAAGGGAGAGGTTTTGGGAAAGGCAGGGTGAGGAAACACCAGTGGCAGGGGTGGTTTAGCCACCACCGGTGAGTGATCTGCTTTTCTTCCAGCAGTATCCTTGTGAGTATTTCAGGGAAGAAATGGCCAGGAAGGTGTGCACAGGGGTACAAATGTACCTGGGGCAATGTGCAAAGGCTCCTCTCCCTTCAAAATGGAATGGGTGAAGAAGTGTGATGCTGGAGAGGGTAAAATGAATCTGAGTGAGCAGCACAATGGAAAGGCTGGGACAGCCCATGAAGGACTCTCCCAGTGTTCATTAATACCTTAACTGGGATGCAGGGGGAGAAAGCAGTGGGCAGCAAGGGACCTTTCTGTTCTCAGCACAGGCTCTGCTCTGTGCTTATGGGATGTGTCTCTTCACAAAGTCCCCAAGTCCAAATGTGGGTGCCTTTTCTTGGAGACTTGGGAGAAGAGGGCCACCTCTGCACATCCCCCTCTGTCCTTAACACTTTGTGTGTCACGAACACCACCAGTGTGTGAAGCATCTCCTGTTTCACTGATTTCAGGTGCTGAATGCAACATCTTGTGCCTTCTTCCTGATGAAGGAGCTGCTTCACATGCATTTTTTTTGCTGGTATTGAGGACTTTGCATATTGCTGCTGCCACGCAGACTTTGCTTTCAAGCCACACATCTCACCTCCAGGACATCAATACATCCCTCAGTGAAGTTCTGCTGATTCCCTGTGCTTGCCCTTAAAACCAATTTTCTCCTTGCAGTGCTGGGCTGTGCCAGCTGAGGTTCTGGCTCTGCTCTTGTCAGTCCTGGCTCTTGGGAAGAGTGTCAGCATGGGGCTGATGCTGCTGTCAGCCTTCCAGTTTACAGCACATCAGTAACCACACAGAGCTGTGCAGTGAAGATATGGTGAGGATTTTTCTCGCTTTAAAGCATAGCCTAACCAATGAGAAAAGTATTTGCCCTGCTTGAGAAGAGACAGCGTCCAGTGCTGTGATCCAGGTCTTGCACCAGGTCTCAGGGTGAGCCAGAAGTGGGGTGAAAAGTCCCATCCCCTTCTGGTGGCCCTGCAGATCTGTTTGTTACTGAGCTGCTCCATCTCGTGGCTACAGGAGAAACGAGGAGCTCATTCAGCTCTGCGTTGTGTCTGTCTGTCTGTCTGTGGTGTGTCAGCAGGGGGAACAGCTTATTGTGCAGCTCAGAGAGTTTATCCCAGCCTGTCCCCACCGGCAGAGTGCTCAGCCTCTCGTCCTCATGGGCTGTTTGCCCTAGCATCCTCCCCCTGGAATGATGAGCAAGGGAGAGCCAAAAGCTCGGATGGTTATGGACAGAGAGGACCAAAGCACAGGAAGAGCTGAAATGAAACTTTTCTGTGGAGGCAGTGGCCACAAGGGCTGGCTGTGTCTGCCTGGTGGGGCTCAGGGGAAGCTGCTGTGCTGGATCAGTGCTCTGACCACAGGCACTGATGTTTGTCACTGGTGTTTGGTGTCCTCTGGAAAGATTGAGGGAGGCACCAGTCAACCTTGGCTGTGCAAGTGTGCCCCAGGGAATGAGGGTCCTTTCAGTGCTGGAGGAGCTAAATCTGGTGCTTGGGAGAGCAGGTGAGCTGCTCTGGCTCTTTGAGCCTTGACGTGTTTAGTGTTGAACTGATCTATTACTGTTTGAGAGACACATCCCAGTTTCCACAGAGAAATCAGCTGGGGATATTCCTGTGGGACTTCCAGATCAGCAGGGTAGATATTTTCCATCTCAGTGCCCTGAGAGTGGTGAAATTTAAACGAGTGGAGCTGTGTCTCTGGAGTTGCAGATTGCACTTGCAGTTGTTCTGGCTCTGCAGAGCAGGCACTCCAGTGAGGGTCACATACCCTGTGGGAACCAGGGCTTGTCTCTGATGGCCCTGGAGCCTCAGGGACCCCAGCAAGGGGCTCAGAGGCCTTGGCACAGAGCCCAAAACACCTGTGGTTTGGATTTTAGCCCATGGGAACCATTGCCAACCTTCAAAGAAGAATTACAGGGCACAAGAGTTTAAATAGAGCAATAATAATTTTGTCACAGGACATAAAAGTAGATTTTGGGTTTTAGTACAGGGGAGTGGGTGATGCCAAGATGGAGGAACCTCGTGGCTTTTTGGGTTTCTTCCTTCTTCTTCACCTTCTCCATTTCTGTTGTGATGGTGGCACAGGTGATTGGTTTAGAGTAGAGACCAACTGTGTAACACAGGGGATAGGTAATGGAAAGTAATTGTAAATAATGTAAATGTAGTTTTTAGTATAAAAGATAAATGCTCTCAAGGGGGGAGAAGGCCTTTGACTGTCCTGCCAGACAGACCTTGGCAGGTCAGAGAAAGAATGTTATGGTTAAGACTAAATAAACAACCTTGAGAATGAGAGACTTCAGCTTTTTCTTTCATCTCAGGCATGGAGAAAGGACTTTATGAGCTTGGGAAAATTTCTGCAAAAGCAGCAAACCCAAGAGTACCTCAGCTGAGGGCCCTGCATAACACATCACACCCTATGTGTCGCTTCTGCCTAATGGCTGAGTCATTTTCACACTTCTAAGGTATTTTTTTTCTCACTTAAACCATTAACTACACTGGTCTTCAAATTATCATTACGTTTGAATGACTTGAGACAGCTTTTTCACAAATCTAGTATTTCCTCAGAGATCACACAAACTGCCAAACCATATGACCGTCATGGCAAGACAGCCTCTTCAGCTGGAACTCTGCAAGGTGGGGAAGAAAAATCAGTTCCTGAAGATGGTCAAGATCTCATTTTATTTTTCGCAGTTGTGCATATACAGCTCTAGGAAAATAACTGCACGACTGGACCTTCCTTCCAAAAGGCACTTGCACTCAATTTTTACTTAGATGGCTGAGGTACTGTGTGTACCCTGTGATGACCACAAGAGTCTTGATCAGACCCCACATCTCATAATTCCATTGCTTCTTAATGGGAAAAGTCAGTTTTCCTTGCCTTGTTTCTGGGTGTGCAGTGGAACAGCGTGTCTGTGAGAAACTGCCATTTTACAGCAGAAAATACAGAATATAAAATACAGAAACTGTATTTTACAGCAGGGAGGGAAGGTCACTGAATGTCATTTCATCACAGGAAAATAATGAATGGAAGAAGAACCCAAGAGTCATTTTGGCAAGAGAAAAAAGTGTGTCTCAAGGGGAAGAGTTAAAAACTGTGAAGAGAAGAATTTGTGTTGGTGGCTGAACCATGATTTCCAGTGTTCCTATGGTAGCACAGATTGAAATACAGCAAACCTCCAAGTTTAGATAATTAGCATGAAGAGATCAATTAGTTAGAAATACAGTGGCAGCAGAGAGAAGCTGATAAATCTATGTTTTCTTGAATTCCTACAGGTAAGATATTCTTACAAAATTGTATTTTCCAAAAGACCTGCTTGGGGGTGGCGGGAAGGGAAACTTTATTCAGAAAATGTTTTACTAGAATTCATTTTGCTTTCTCTGTGTTCTGCTCTATTACTTCATTATGTAAATTGTGTGTACCATTGTTGTGACAAACATCAACTCGGCCTATTTTAATGTCAGTAGGCCAGCAGCAATGCATGTATTTATGATATCATGACATACTAGCAAAATTAAAATTTTTATCATCAGAGGCAGAGCACACAGAGGATTTGGCTGCTAATGAAAATCTCTTCCCTTGTCTTGTGTGCATTATTGGACACATCAGTTTGGTGCTTTGCTAATGTTACAGCCTGTTTATCAAATACTGCATGCTGTGCTGATGAGGTGTGGTGTTTGTGCCTGCACAAACCACTTTTGGGGTGATTTAGGGTGATTCAGGGTCCTGCACAGGACATCTCAGTGCAGTGTGACAGGCTTTGCTTGTTGGGCACAGCCAAGGTTGGGGTGCTTTGTCCTCTTCTCAATGCACCTATTCTGGCCTTGTCCTGCTGCCATGGGAAGGATCTGTTCTTTTGTCTTTTTTTATTTATTTTATGTGCGGGAAATCGAAGCAGAGATAATGAGAAGGATTTTCCAAAGGTTTAACAGGACACCTGCAGTGGAGTGCAGTTTCCCAGATCCAGATTTCCAAGACCAACACACAATTTTTTGCCTGTTCCTTCCTGGGGCCCAGCTCTGCCTGCAGTCCCGGAGGGACAACGTTGCATCAATTATGGCTGGGTGTTCACAACCTTCTAGAACTCCTACATTCTTCAAAAAAACTTTTTATCTGCCCTTTACTATTCAGAATTAACTACTCTCAGGTGGTAAGCGTTGAAACTGTGTTGATAGAATGCAGTAATGAGCAAAAGGAGCATTAAATGACGTTGTTTTATTTCCTTTCACATTTTGTGTGTGTGTGATCACCTAATTTATCTGAATCTTTCAGCCTTTCTCATTCATTTCAGTAACATTTCAGCTGTGGTGAGGCTGCGTGAGGAAGGGCAGGGAGAGCTTTGTGCCAGCCTCTGAGATGTGGTCTCCAGAGAAAGCGACCCAGTGGCTCCACAAAAAAACTCCAAAATCCTGGGTTTCAACCAAAAGAAGGGAGAACTGCTGCTCCTGCCCTCTCCCTGCTGCTCCTGCCCTCTCCCTCGTGCCATCTCCCCCCTCCTCTTCCCACTGGTTTGCTTCTCTCAGAGGGCTGGTGGGCACAGACTGAGCCTGCACCATCCTCTGCCGTTTTTAAACGCCCCTTCAGTGAAAGGTTTAAAACGTTTTTAGTGGACAGCATCCACAGTGAGTTAAAAAATGTCCATCTTCCTTCCTGAAAATGGAGCTTGATAGCTGCTCCATTTTGGTACCTCGGCACACCTGCATTTCAGACTTCCCACCCTCATTAATTTTCAGTAAAATCAAATTCATATGAATAAATATATGACACTGATGATGTTACAGGCGTTTATCAGGCCACATCCTTTTCCTGTTGTTTTCCTGGTAAGCTCTTCTAAAGCCAAGCATTTAAATATTTTAGCATAAAAATTTCTCTGGTCTTGAGCATTTTTTTGTAAATAACCACAACCACTGATGCAATGCTAAGTAGGGCTATAACACTGATGTTGATTTAGCAGTCTGGCTTGTGATCTGAATTAAATGGGGAGAGGGAGAAAGTGTGAGAATATCTATAACTACAAGATCTTTATTATTTTAATATTCTTACTGTAATCTAGTTTTTGCATAGATGATGCTTGGTTCATATTTTTCAGTGTTCTTTGAAGCAAATTACC
This sequence comes from Thryothorus ludovicianus, assembly GCA_013397245.1. Classification (NCBI taxonomy): domain Eukaryota; kingdom Metazoa; phylum Chordata; class Aves; order Passeriformes; family Certhiidae; genus Thryothorus; species Thryothorus ludovicianus. The sequence continues at coordinate 477,886 of VZTB01010489.1, forward strand.
TGGTTCTTTGGAGTAAATTGTTCCAGCATCCAGAATATTGTTTCCTCTATTCTTTCTGATCTCATAAACTTGTGAAAAGTCAGATCAAATTTGAGATGGAGATGAGCCCAAGCTTCTAGAACTCCAGTTTAATGACATCTACATAGCCTGCTGCATTTTAGCCAAATCTCTGCCTGAAACTGTAACTGGTGGTTTAAAATTCGTTGCTCTCGAGTAGTTAAAAAGAGTAACTATTTTTTATCCTTGTTTTCTTCTTTTAACCTGACCTGGTCTATCAAAATAGGAAATACTGACCATTTCTTTATAGGAGAGCTCTTATGATTCTGGATTGAGGAGAGATGTATGTTTGGAGGGAAACCCATGTATTTTAATTTAATTCTTCCCCAAACAAATGTATGCACTATGTAATTATGGCTTATTACTCTCCTGCTCAATAACACCTCCCACACCAATGTCCTGGCAGGGGCAGCTGCTGCTCAGCAGGACAGAGATTTTCAGTCAGGTCTGAACAGCATGTAAGCAGCAGGGTAAGGAGGGGAAAAAAGGAATGTGGTGCTGTTCTCTTTGTTAGCTTGGTGCTGGTTACACCAACACAGTTTCTATTGTGCATTGTGTGAGTGCTGCCTTCTGGTTTGCATCCAGCTGGGTTTCCACAGCCAGGCCAAGCAGTGCTGTGGTGCTCAGCCATTGAGGAAGCCCAGCTTGCCTTCAGCCTCATTCCAGCTGCCAGGAGAACCAGGGACTGCCTGCTGCCCATAGGAAAGGGGCTCTGGCTCTGTGGGAGCCTCATTGTGCCCTCCTCCTGGTGAGCCATGCTCAGAGATGGGTGATCTCCCCTGCAGAAATCTCTCTGCCTGTGGTGAAGGGCTGTGTTTTAAGGTGCTCTCAGTATTTAAAGGTGTTTTGTTTCATACACATCTGTCTTCTTCAAGGTTCAGGAGAGTCTTACTGCTGGAAGCAAACTGAAGGGTCTGGGTGCTGTGTAGTGAAGCTCTCAGCCAGAAGGAAACCCAGGCAGGGCTTTCATGTTCTTGTTCTCTTTGTGCTACATGTCAGTCATTTCATTACCCCAAGTTCTTCCCCTTTAATGCAGCACTGTGTGCTCCAGCCCCAGATGTACACAAGTTCTTCAGGTCTCAGCTCTCTGACACGAGAAGAAAGGTGACTCAATCCCACAGCTTTCAATGCACAGGAAAAAAACTCAGCCTTTTCTCACTGCTGAAGGAAATCTGGGGCAGATTCTCAGAAAAGTCCCAGCTGTGGTTTGCTGGCAAGCATCAAACCTGGAGAGGAGCTCTGTGGACAGGTGGCTGCCAGGGAGGGTGGTGACACCAAGTGAAAGAGGACAGAGGATGCTGCAGGGCAGGAGGGGGGGATGGTTGGTTGGGGTGACCCCTGGGGGTGCCACAGGCATGGATCTGCATTCCCTGCCCGTGGATAACTTCCCCCTTTGGGTGGAGGTAAGAGGACAAGCAATGTGGAAAGTTTTGTAAGGAACCTTATTTTGTCTAAGCAAGTGAGCCACAAACCAACTTTGAGAACTGAAAGTAACGTCAAGGAGCCAAAATTTAGGTGCAAAGTTCAGGAACGGAAGAGGGTTTGAATTTCAGCTGAGGCCATGGTCAGGGACAAAAACAGAATGTTAAAATTTAGAGTAATTGCTATTATTTTAGGACCTGGAGAAGGTTTGTGATGTATTTGGTACTTTAGATGGTAGAGCCACTTGGAAAATTAAAGATTTTGTTGAAGAGCAGAACTAGCCCAAAATTTGGACTTGCTGAGAGACTGAAAGTGCTCTGGATCACTACCAGTGTGTGTTGGTCCTCAGCTGCCTGTGGTGATGGGGAACAGAGATTGGTTTATTTATATTGCTTTCCAATTGGTGAATTCTTCTGACTTTCTGGCCTTTGCAAAGGAATTAGTTTGAAGCTGTGTGCCAGGTCTTGCCAGTGCAATGTAGGTATGGCTGTATTAGAGAAACATGCAGCCATATTACAGAGTGGAGTTAAAATCCTTATAAATTTGAAGAAATGTCAGCACCTTATGATTCGTAACAGCCTGCTGTTAGGATTAAACTGGTGGGCAGGTTTAAAAGGACCACAGCTCAGCTGTGAGTGTCACTGCCATGGCCCAAGGGGCTCTGCAACATCTTCATCATGTCCAAACCCCTGGTTGATCCCTGCAGACCTGCCCAGGCTCCCCGTGGTGCTCCCCAGGCTCAGGCATGTTGAAGAATGGCTCGAAGAACGTGGCCATGGATCAATACAGAGCTGTTGTACAAGCAATCTCCTTGCTAGAGATGCAGGGACAGAGTTGTCCATTAGACAGAGTTATATTAAGTGCAAGTTGCTAATGTGGCAAAGACTCTGTAATCTTACTTTCTTGTTAATATTGCAAGATGTACTGAGGTAGAAAGAACACTGTGATTCTGCTTTTCTGTTGAGAAAATTTCTCATGAGAACAAAGAAGAACCCTGGCAATAAATAACTATTACGTGTAACTGACCAATTAGAATGTGACAACTGTACTAACACTAGGTTAGCATATAAAAACTCATTGTAATAGAGAATAAACAGAAGCTTGCTTTATCAGTCATATTGGTTGCATGCTTGCTTTTCCCTCACCGACCCTAAAGATTATCACAGACACAGCAGGGTGCTCCCTGTGGGGAGGATTTGGCCACTGAAGGTCCCAGGATTTCCCCCTAAGCTGCTGACAGCCTGCCCAAAAGGACCCGTCCATTTAATGGCAGTGCCTAAAACTGGCTGTGACTTCACGTGCCCACAGTTAAAAAAGCTGTGTGTTACCTCCGGTCTTTGTAGATGGTGTTAGTAGATCTTTGGGCCACACTTTTGGTTTCTGAATCCTAGTTACAGTAAGAAAAAGCAAAAAGCCTAAACCTGCAGACGTTCACTCTTAAAAAAAGAATAATCTATTTTAGAAATACTTTGCAACTTACAATAATCTGAAATTATTTTAAAACTGAGGTGCCTCTTGGTAATTTATCTCTGATCTTTTGGCATTTACAGATCTCACTGAACCTCATAGGTGCCCTCTTCTCCTTCCAGTCAGAGGAATTAAGAAAACATCTGACTGTTCCTTTTACAGTGACAACTGGAAAAACAAGGTCTCATAGATCAGACTAATAAGGGACCCTGGTGTGGATGTAACTCTGGCATCGGCAGAGTTTGGTGATGGAATCAGCTCTCGTTTTTAAGGTGTTTGGTGTTGGCATTGAAAAAAGTTTCCATCAGTGGGGAAACTGGGCACAAACAAGATTTATCTGATGATACTTCTGGATTTTTACAAGGGTCCAACTGTAGGAAGAATGCAGCAGAAGTAAGAGACAGCAGCTTAAATGTGGGTGACAGAAAAACCAAACTATGGCTTGTGTGGCCAAGGGTGTTTCAGGGCCAGAAGGCTGGAGGAAAGCTGGGAGACAGTGCATGATGTGAGTTATTTTTTTAAAAATTCTGTGTTCAATCTTGTAGCTTTCCAAACAGGAGAACTTCCACCGGGTGGTTTGCTGGGGTGAGGCTGGAAGTGATGGTAGTCAATTCTATCCTAAAAATCACCATGAACACATTTTTATCTAATGGATCTGGTACTTGGCGCAGAAGAATATGTTTATTTATTTTTGCTTCTCTTTTTCTCCTGCCTGCGGCATTGAGCCAACACAGAGGCAATTCCAGTTGAGTTGGACTGAAACCTGTGAGTGATGGAACTTGAAGCATTAGGCTGAGCTCTGAATGAATAGTGGTGTAAGAGAGAGCAGGAATTTGCATTCCAGCAAGAGCAGGGAAAGGGAACATGTGCTCTGTCGGGTTTGCTGCTTTTGCAGAAATTCTCCTGAGCTCATAAAGTCCTTTTTCCCCAGCCTGTGATCAAAGAAGGAACTGAAACTCTTCAGGTCTTGCTTCCAAGGTTGTTTATTTTTCCTTATCTATAACATTCTCTCTCTGCCCTGCTGAGGTCTGTCTGGCAGGACAGCAGAAGGCAAACTCCCCCCCTGAGAGGCAGTGTTTATCTTTTATACTAAAAACTACATTTACATTATTTACAATTACTTTCCAATCCCTATCACCTGTGTTACACAGTTGGACTCTACTCTAAACCAATCACCCGTGCCACCATCACAGCAGAAATGGAGAAGGTGAAGAAGAAGGAAGAAACCCAAAAAGCCACGAGGTTCCTCCATCTTGGCCTCACCCACCCCCCTGTACTAAAACCCAAAATCTACTTTTACACCCTGTGACAAACTTATTATTGCTCTATTTAAACTCTTGTGACCTGTGATTCTTCTTTGAAGGTTGGCAATGGTTACCATGGGCTAAAATGCAAACCACAGGTGTTTTGGGCTCTGTGCCAAGGTCTCTGAGCCCCCTGCCCAGGTCCCTGAGCCTCCAGGGCAGCCAGAGACAAGCCCTGGTTCCCACAGTGCTTGTTTTCACACCCAGCATCCTTGCTGGGGAGGCTCCGGCTGTGGCATCACCTTTGGTCCTTTCTTCTGTCTGTGTCTTGCCAGAAAATACCTGTGGAACTCGGACTTTAGCTGGCACAGGATTTGACAGAGATATCTAAATGAGAGATGATCCAGCTGAATTGCCCAAGCTGAATTTCTAGCACTGGCAGCCAAAAGAGAAGAAAGAACAGAAAGTTTTGCTGTGTGAATTCAGCAAGTGTGGTTTAGAGTAATTTAGAGAAATTAGTGACTCAAAACGAATAGTTCTGTCTACTTTCAAGAAAAAGATTTAATTCTCAGGATATCTCTGAGTTTTCACTACTAAAGCCTGAAGAGAATTAGGTTTTAAAGGTGATATTTTTTGCTAACAATTTTACTGGTTTTATTACACTTAGGGCTTGTTATTACACTGAAAAATAAACAACAAAAAGACCCTAAAAGTATCACACTGCAGTACAGATTTTAGTATTTTATGCTGCCAAGGGATCTATGGTTTCAAGGCAATGGGCACACCTAAGACAATCCAGTGCAGTGGGAAAAGAAGGACAAAGATCTGCAAGAATTCAGTGCAGTTATTCTGATGACTTTGCATTGTTTCAGGAACTTTTTCAACTGCTGTAGCAACGGAGAGAAAGTCTTGCTTTCACTGGGTTGGAATTGCTAGCGTTTGGGTAAGACTTGGTGCAGTAGCAGAGAAAAGGCACTGTCTGTATAAGGTTCAAAGTGGAGGTATTAGGATCTTTTAAAAGAAATGGCATATTTTTTTAATTTTTGTGTGATTCTATGAAACACTGAGAAAAATTAATAAGCCAGTGTCAACCTGAGCAAAGGGGAAACGAGTCATAGTAACACAGCAAATAAACAGATCAAAGTATCAGAAATACACCACAATCTTCATTTTTTCCAGTAACAGCAGGCAATCAGTAGATTTATACAGATACTGATGGTTGTTTGAACTCTCATTAACCACCAGGGCAGTCATGTGTGGTCTCCTTTCCAGAGCATCTGGCACAATTATTTGCTGCATCTTTTTCAGTGATGAGCTGTTTGGGGTGGCAGAGATGCTTAATAAGCATCTTTATGGTTTCATCTGCAAGAAACAGAATATCCAAGTCCACACAGAGCTGATCTGAGAGCCCAGATATCCGAGCATTCTGTCCTTTGGGAGGACAGAATGCTTCTTGTTGAGGAAAAACCAGCAGTTAAAATGTTGAGTTTCTAGTTGGAGATGCCAGAAGCTCTTCAGGGGCTGCTGAGGGGCCCTCCCTTGTTTCTGTGGCTGACACTGCAGGATGGGGCATTGCTCGTGTTGGGAGCAGCTGTTTCCCTCAGACAGTGCAACCTCTTTACAATATGCAGCTCTGAAATAGGAGCTGCTGAGAGCATCTCTGGGAAAGGGGCACTGAGCGCTGGCACTGCTGTGCCAAAATGAAACTCAAGTTTCATTTCAGTACATTGCACAAAAGATAAAATATATATATTTTTAATACATAGCCCATAGGACCAGATGAACTGTTTCTCTGTTCTCTCTGTTAGCTCTCACAGCTAATATCTCATGGATTTACTTGCATTTTTGAAAAGGGAAAACAGTGGGTTTGGATTGAGATCTTGGTGTGGTGATTGTGGGCATCCATGGTGTTTGCAGTTCCCAGTACTACAGCTGGACTTCACCCATGTGCTGAACTGGGTAATTCCATCTTGGCTGGAATGAAGATTAACTGTGGAACATCTCACAAGTGTGTTGGAAATACAAAAACAAAATGAGTAGACTACAGCCTTAATGTGAACAAAAAAAAATTTCCCCCTAATTCTTGTAATGTGGAAATCCAGCTGTCCTTGAAGCTGTTGTGCTTCAGCAAGTGGGAGAAAAACAACTGATTTTTCACATCTCCCACACAAGCAATGGCTCAGCAGCAGCTGCCTGGGCAGCACCTTTGGGCATAAACTGGGTGCCATGAAGCAGACTGCAAGGGGGCTGCATGGATGGGATTTCTCATGGGAAATCTCATTTCTCATGCCTCTGGGACATTCTTTGCCCCATAGGAAGCTGGCCACTGCATGCATGTCCAGAACTGGGGCTTGAAAACATGGCTAATGGAAGACTTGCAGAAGAGCCAAGCCAGGGTGATGTTGAGGAAGATGAAACAGGAAAGCCTTATAAATATGACTGCCTGACAAAAAAATTTAAGAATATGGGAACTATAAGCAAGATGAAATGAAAGCAACCTTTGACATTCCAAGCCTTAGTCACTGAACAACTGGAGAACAATGGAATGTCTGGCTGAAAGCAATCCCCTCTTGTTTAGATAAACAAGACCCTCTGCCTGCTGATAAGTGGGGTAATGTAAGGATT
>VZTB01010489.1:484856-505708 GCA_013397245.1 Thryothorus ludovicianus
TACCCATCCCCAGACACCAACAGTCTCCTACAGGGTGAGGGGAAGATAAATAGTAGGATTTATTTGTTTCAAAACTCCTACATCATGGGCAAGCTTTGAGACTTGTGCTGAGGTCTGCAAGCGTGCCCTGCCTGCCCACAGCGCTGCCTTTGCTGCTGTAAATGAGCGAGCACTGTGACCTTCAGTGGAGGCAGCGGGTGCAGGGACAATGGGCACAGTGTGGAAGGGCTGCTGGATGCTGGGTGAGGGTTTTGTGCAGCCAGGTGTGTCAGGTGGTGAAAAGGAGACAATGTGGATGTCATCCTGGTGCCCCTTTACAGCAGGTCTGACTTGGTTACCGAGTTCATTCCGGGCAGGAATGGTGCTGGAGAAAGCACCTTGGCATTCCTTGGAGCAATGGGTGCTGGAGAAAGCAGTGTGTCTTAACTTGATACTAAATTGTATCCTCATTCATCTGTTAGCTCAGAAATAAGTGTTGTACCTTTCAAACTGGATCTGAGAGTGAAGGAGAAGCGGTGCAATGGCTGAGGTGGTTGTTTTCTAAACATAAAGATCAGAGTTTTCAGCTTTCCCTCACACACGGCCTGTGCTGGCTGCAGTGTGGATGGTGGCACAGAGCTCTCCTTTGCTTTTGGTCAGTTTTTGGCTGGCTGAGGCACAGAAGTTCTCTGCACTGTGGNGAAATTTTTTCACTTTCCTCCAAAGAAAGTTTTTCTGTCCCAAACAAACTAAAAAGAGAAGCAGTTCAAATTTATTTTCTAAAAAAACTCCATCCAAAAGTTTTTTCCCAAATTTACCCTAAACCAAGACAAATACACTGTGCCATTCCTACGACCTTTTGGTGAGGCTGAAATGACAGTGATTAAAAACAGAATGAATTAAAAATCCCCAGGTCCAGCATGAATTTGGCTCTGGTGAGCCCTCTGTCATGCCGTATGCTGCAGTGAATACTGCCAGCATTTCTTTTTTCTTTTATTTTTTTTATATATTTCAAAATTAAATAAATGAAAGCAAAACTTTTGACAAGGCCAAAGGCAATAAATTGTGCCACCCCAAGGACACAGAACCACCTTGGAGGGCCTTGAACTACACCACCTGCTTGGCTGCTGCCCCCCTGGTTGGCCTTTTTGCTTTCCATGTTTGTGGCAGTAACTGCAGCACCGTCTGTGCAGTGAGGGATCGCATCTCTCATTTTCAGTCATTCTGACTTCCTCAGATGAAAAGCAATATAAAAATATGACTATTCTTAGTCTTTTCAGGTGTGCTTCTGTGCTAACACTTGCTTTAGTCTCTGTGTTGGCCTGATGATAAAAAGATAGAAGATCACTCGCGTGAACCTGGCGTATCCATGCAGAAGGGATGAGTTTGGTTTCTCTGGAGTTTTTGGGCTAACCCTGAGGTTACAGAACTCTAAAAGCTCATCACACAGTGCCATTTTGTGGCAAGCAGTTCCTAGGAGCGACTTTCCAAGGCAAACAGATTTCTTGCCGACAGAAAATCATTTCATCATGCGTTCAGAAGCAGCCCAGGAGCCTTCACCTCATGTTCTCCATAGTCTAATGTTACATAACTTTAAAAAAACAGCTGGGTTTTGGTTTCTTCTGCTTCTCATACACCTTTACAAGAGACACAGTTTTAACTGTTTACTAAAGGAGTTTACAGAAGCAGCTGCAGAGAGCCACAATGTGAGATACAGTGGCAAAGGGCATGGGGCAGGTATACACAGCAGTTTGGGGGCACCTCTGGGGAGATACCCAAAATCTTGCCTTGAGCCTGAAGAGGGGTCAGAGTGGTTTTCTGTGCCTCATGTGATTTTTATTCTGGGAGCAGGTTTGTGTCATTGGATTGCAGCCACCTGGGACTGCCAGCCTGGCAGCAGGCTCAGCTCACCCTCTGTGCAGCACCCTCTGCTCCTCTTCCTCTGGCCTTCCTCCCCCCTGCACACACAGCAGCTGAAGAGCAAGAGAAGCTGCTGCCCCTTTTAGTAACTGAGCCTTTGACTGTTCTCTGTGGGCTCTGCATTTTGGCAGTGCCAGGAGAGCAGCCAGAACAGTGTGTGGAGTTTGTGTTTCTCTAAATGTTTAGCAAGCACACTAATTTGAAACCCAGCCAAGCCAGCTTTCCTGATTGTACTGTTGTGTAAAAAACAGACAGGCAGGTCTCTTTGCAGTTTGCTCAGGGCAAGCACATTTCTGCCCCTCTTTGTGAAGGCAGCTCCTTGAGAAGTCCTTGGGAAACCTTAAACCTCATGGCTGCCAAAGTGTCTTCATCCCCCTGGCTCCATGAAGGGATTGTCCAAGCTGCTGTCATTGGCCACCGTGGTGCTGAGCAGGTCCCTGCAGGCTCCCGGGGCAGGTGACAGTCACCTCAGCAGCTGCTTTCCCCTGCTGGCCTTGCCAGTTCCTCAGAGGACACTGCCACTGGCTCCTCTCCTTGTGTTTGGGTGGAAGGATTGAGAGCGTGCCCAAGACTCAGAGAAAGCAATTAGTCTAAAGTGGAAAATGTTCTGAATGTGGGGGGGGGAAACCTCAGCAAAACCACTTTGGTGAGACAAAAGTCTGTACCTCCATTTGTCTCTTGTTTCCACGTGTTTGAGGCAGGCTACATTGTGGTGTTGCAGAATAACCCCCGAATGAAATAAGACTGTGAGGTTTGGGGCAATATCTTTCTGAAGACCAATTTCAATCTTACAGCCCATTTCAGCTTTTTTTTTTTTTTTTTTTTTTGTGATCTAGAGGCTGCCTCAGGCAGTAAGATGGCTGCACTTCTCATTTTGAAGTTTCCTGAGCACTTGAAATTACTTGATATGACAAACTACTAGAGTGACATTTATTCGGCTTTCTTTGTGGTTGTTCATCCTCACGTGGAAAACTGTCTAGTTTATATTTTTAACTGGTGTATTTAATCATGGTGAAAGGATGTTGGGCTGACCCTACAGGGCCCATGCCCACCTGTGCTCACTGTGGCCCCTTGTGAGAAGGCAGGAGACGAACAGTGCTTGGATCCAGGCTTGGACCCTCCCTCAGGTGCCTTCAAGCTCATAAATCATACATAATCATACATTAAAACAGTATTAGGAAGGCTAGGAAAAGTTCATATATATGATCCTCTACTTGCTATTAAGCCAGTTGAATTTCCTTCTTTTGATGTCATTGTTACTGAAAATCTTTCAGGAGGGACTTCTTGGTCAATAGAACTTTTCAAATGTTCAGCATTGTTTTGATGGTACTTTTGCAACATTAGAATCAGTGGAGTGTCACTGAGTTCTGTGCTGAAACAGGGAAATGAAGATGATATAATTCACCAGGCAATGGGACAGGAAAAGAATTTGGGGAACAAGTCCTGTGTGGTTTTGTCTGCGGAGAGTTTTCGTGTGTTTGTTTTAACTGAGGGTTGGTTTTTTTTTTTTCTTTTTGTCCAAACTACTTTTATGCTCTTTCAGTTGTGTAAGTCTATAAAACGCAGCTTGGGGAATGACACTGATGGTTAAAAAAAATGCTAATTGTGGAACGTTGGAGTAATCTGCCAATGATAAAAATGCCCTCAAGAAAAATCAGCTCTCTTCTATATTGTGAAGAGCTGTGGAGTTTGGCCCAGTTGGGGAAGTTTAAATGGATAAAAACAAAATTTTGTTTTGTGAGTTTCTCACTTGTGGCCTGAAACAGACATGTCCAGAAAAATTAATGTTCAATACAGTTCCTCTGTAAGGTCCATTGTTAATTGTGCAATTGTTGTTCTGTTCAATTCACAGAAGAGGGCAGAACTGAAAATGTAATTGTTAAAGACATTGTTTTTGGTGTTTCTGGTTAGCACTTATTTTGATTTTTTTACCACTGAGACTGTGCTTCTTTGACTTTATAGTGCAACTGAGGGAGTGGGAAGAGACCTGAGTGTGTGAAGCATTCACAATCAGGTTCCCATCACTTTTCTGTGTATTAAAACATAATATCAGGAGAGAAAAAAATGCTTCTGTTGCACTGAACCTGTGTATGAGCTCAGGAAGATTCAGGCTTTTTAAATGTCAAATACTTTTCAGTTTTATTCATCATCAAAATTGCTGTGTATCTTCTCAAGCTCGAGAAGGATTTTTACCACTTTGTCCTGGTATAAAAACACAACCAACTGGAGATGCTCCAGAGTTAACAGTGGATTTCCCCCAGGAGCCTGTGTGTAAAATCCTGATTTAGAAAGAACTGTATTCTTAGCTGCAGGTCAAAGGTAGGACATAAGTGAAATATTTGAATGTAAGTTCATCTTGAAAAGCAGTGAATTGAAAGTGACGCCTTCTTGCTCAAAAGACCTGTGCTTTTTTGTGCTAAAAAATAGAACTACTGGAACAACCTGTAAAATCAACACAGCTGGGCTCTCTTCCCTCTTTCTCTTAATTTCATTTTCATTTTTGTTTTATTTCTTGAATTTCAAGTACGCTTAGCAAGGCTGCTCTCATTTACTTATACAGGCAAAATTTAGGTTAATGAAATAATGCATAAAAACACTTCAGGCCGACAGAGAAGTGACACTGGCGGCAATAAATGGGAAGGAAATAGTTCAGTTTTACTTCCAGATTTTGTAGTCTGGGTTTGCAGCCAGGGGCAGACTCAGCCTTGAGAGCAGGGGCTCCCAGTGGCTCCCACCACTGCCCAATATTGCAGCTTAATTAGCCCTGACTTTAATAATCCCAGCCTTGTGTGATGAGTCACAGTTGCTGCTGCTGAGAAATTTTCAGGTAGCTCGTGCAGGTAGAGGGGAATTACATGCTGCAGTCAAATTGGGAAATTTAAATGTATTTCCAAATCATACACTTCACATATACAGTTTATTTAGTAAAACTTTGTCTTTCTTACACACATATTTTGTATGCAAAGTAATGTGAAAGGTACAAAGAAGAAAGGTTAACCCATATAGAAAATCTGTAAGTTTCTGAGTGATTTGGGGAGTAACAAATACTGTTTAGAAAATCTACTGTTTTGGAAAGCTCTTCCTCTTGCTCCTTTACAGAAAGCAGTGAAGATGATGATAAAAGTTGTTTTTTTTTTTTTTGCCTCAGCTGTGGTCATAGTTTTAGTACTAACAAATTTTAAAATGTTCATATATTAGGCCCACCAGAAGATATGTGTAGCTGCTTACTTGCACAATCAATCATTTCCATGGAAATTGATGGATAGCAAATTGTATTTTCAAAACTGGAAATTTTCAAAACCTTTTCTTTCTAATTTGCCACAAAGAGAAGTTAATTTCTTTTCACATTTTGAATAAAGGGATTCCTTACCCCAGAAACTTGACTACCAGCAGCCTTAGACTATTTTCACAGCTATTTTAGAAAGGCAAAGAAAATGATTTCTTTTTGTGAAAGTGCTTCTGGTTATGAGCACCAACCAAACCCAGATTAGGGTTCAAGAAATGCTTGGCTTGAATTGCAGCAAAGAAATCTTTAGATTAGCATCAGAACCAAAGGTGCAAATGGCATTAGGGTGGTGACAACCCTGACCTGAAGGGTTCAGGCAAGCTCAGGGGTGTCTAGAGAAGTGCAGAGTGCAGGCTAGAGGGACTCCCAAAGGAATGAGCTGGATAGAGCTCATCCAATCTAACTGGGAGAGAGGAGAGGATCAATGACTCCCTAATCTTCTCTGAGGCAGAGCTTGCTTTCTTAATTCCCCTGCTCCAAGAGAGAAAGAGAAGACAGGCAGAAGAATTTCACACGTGTGGTATATCTTTGATAGAAATGCACTGATGTAGAAACAGTCCAACACATTCAGTCTTTCTCTAAGTCTTGTATTTGAATGGTTGTTTTGATTTACATGGGCAGAACCTGTTTGAAAGTTGCAGGAGGAAGCCATGACGAGTCCTCAGCACAGTTAACCAGGAAAGTTTGTTGCTCAGGAGTGGCTGATACCTGAAGTAGTCCCTTGGATTTCTATTCTGGGCAGCACAACCTCATGAAAGAGCAAAAACTGCTGTCCCTCACAGCAGCCTTGAGCAGTCTATGATGCTTCCAGGAGGGAGGATTCACTGCTATCCCAGGCTGGCCAAGCTGCCCAAAGCAGAGGAGCTCCAGCAGTGACCTTCTGCAGGATCCAACTTGTGGCTCATGCTGCTTTTTAACTGCCAAGAGACCTTCTCATTTAGAAAGGTTATGAATAGTTATTTCTGTGTTTGCTCTTAGCAACACCTTTCTGATCACATCTGTAAAAGGAAAACTGGTCCAGCTATGACTAAGGCTGATGTTAAAGGGCATTCCTGTGATCTGGTTAGTTTTCCTCTGGCAAGCTTTTCACATTTTTTGGATACGGTTAAGGCTAATGCTTCTTTTGGTGTCAGTCTGTCGCTTTGTTAATGCTGGTTCCTTAATCTAACTTTTTTTCCTCCTTCATCTTTAAAGGGAAGAAAACTGTGAGACAGGTTTTCATTCACTGCACAAACCTTCTCCTTCTCCCTGTGGCACCATCCCTGCCACGTCAGGCACAGCACTGTCAGTGTCCTGGCAAGGGGCACCCTTCCACTGCTGGCAGTGCCATCGCAGGGCACAGGGGTTAAAGGCAGGACACACCTCAATGACCCTTTTCAGGTGGGCTTTCTTACAGAATTCCTTTGCAGCAAAATAGTAGAAGATGGCATCGAGGCAGCAGTTCAGGTTGGCAAACGTCATGGACACCTGGAGGAACAGGCTGATGGTCTGCTTCATTCTGCAGCCCACGATCACCTGCTGCCTCACCAGGCACTGCAGGCAGATCCCGAGGTGGACGGGTGTGAAGCACACCAGAAACACCACGAAGTTGATGACAACTACTCGCAAGGAGCCACTTTCTTCTGCATTCTTTTTGCCATGAGTTTTGTGATTCAGAAGAATCCAGATGGTTTGAGCAGAGCAGAAAACCATCACTGCCAGCGGGATCAGAAACCCAAATATTTCCACAGAAACAATGAAGGGGACACTCCATGTATGGTCTGACATGTTGTGAAAGCATTTAATAGGTTCCTTCTTGTGAAACACAAAAATTGGGCTGCTGCAGATCCAAGCTGCTGCCCAGATGAAGCAGCAAATTAGGACTGCCCACTTGGGAGACTGGTTAGCTCGGCCTTCAAACGGGTGCCTTATGCAGATGTACCTGTCCACAGTGATGCAGACAATGATGAAGATGCTGATGTAGGTGTTGACAAAGTAAGAAGCCTGCATGAAGGAGCACAGCAGCCCAGGAGCCCTGGTGACAGAGTAGTACAGCTTTGGTGGCAGTGAGAGGAGCAGTAGGACGTCTGCCAGCACCAGACTGGTCATGTACACACAGGTCTTGGTGTGCTTCCTCCAAAAGCAGCAGAGCACAGCCAGGGCCAGGCTGTTGAGAACCAGCCCGAGGATGAAGGTGGGGATGGAGATCCCCAGCTGCACGGTCCATGCCAAGCTGTCGATGGCTGTGAAATTACAATTCTCGCTGCTGTTGCTCATTTCTCCCCTGGCGTGACAAAGAGAGTGGGTGGGAAATGTGTAAGACTCACAGTTAATGCCATGCTAAAGACAAAGCAAGATACTTTCAAACACAATTCTAGATTTTTTTGGTTTTGAGCTGGACACTTGGTAAGCCTTTATCTGTTATGGAAAGTGAAACCTTTCAAGCAGAGCTTTCTATTTCCAATTTGACTGGCTTGTGTCGTGGGATTAATTTGGTTCAATTTCCTGGCCAATGCACCAATTAATGTCGGGGGTTTATTTCCTTGTGGTGAGATTGGACTAAAAGGAAAGAAAGCAAAATAGATTCAAACTTGATAACATTCAAAGGAAACTTTATTAAGAGTTAAAAGAGAAAAATAATAATAATGAGATAATCGGAACAAAATTCTAGATAACCTTTCTTTTTCCACTGGCAATGCAAAGATAAAGCCCACGACTTTCAACTAGTTTGCTACTTTTAAAAAAACAGTCTTAACTTCAATTCACCTGGGGAGAAGAGTTTCTCTTGTTGTGCTATGGAGATTTTTTTCTACAAGAAAAAACAGGTTTTCTTGTAGTTTTGTCACAAACAAAAATAACTGCCCAGAAAGTAAAATTATTTTGCAGTGACAAAACATTTTCTCTTGTTATGCAGCTTTTAAATAACTGTTTTCTTCCACTATTGGGGTGTTATTTTTTTAAGAATGAGCTACCTTATTATGCAACAGGTTTTTCTTTTATCTCTAGAAACAAAAGGTCTCTTTACTATCGTCTTCATTTTTCTCATTTCTCTCTAAGTTTCTTCTTAAATCACAATAATATCCATTTGTTTTAACTACCAATATTCCAGTTCACAGTGCACATAAAATTGCCATTTCCCCCAATACATTTCTATACATCACAGAGAAATGAAACAAAGTCTGATATATCAAATATATATATATCTTCACCGTAGCTTTACAAAAGAATTTAAATCTAAGTTCAAAACATTCTCTTCAATCCTTCCATTTAAAATCAAACTTCTTTCTTACTGACTTCAAAGATTAAGTTTTATCTTTGATTGAAACAGTTTTTATAAAGTCTTACAATGTTGAAAGGTTAACTTAATCCGGGTTCTGCCCTGAAAAATAGAACAATGCTGACCCACGACAGCTTGATGTGTTACAAGGGAGTCTGATTCTCAGGGAAAGTAGTCAGCATCCACCGATTGCCATCTCATGTGAGATAATCTCAGATATTGAAGAGACTGGCTCCTTCAAGCACATATTTTCAAAAAACTCTGAAACTACTGGCTATCTTTAATAATTTGTACACCTGTTGAAATTTCCCTAACATTTATGCTTAGTTTTGTTGCTGCACAGAAATTAATGAAATTATTATTCCATATTAAGGTATGTTGGCTTGGTAGCTGGCATTTCACTCTTAAATCTCAATCCCCATGCATCAGCAGCTTTTGCTGATGTGCTTTTACTGCACCCACATTTATATGATATTTTAGTTTCATATAGCGCTTATATCCAATGCAGTATTTTAAAAGGTCAATTTAAGAAGACTGATCTTTTATCTAGGTGCAAAATGAGTAAGAGTGTTTTTTCACTTGTGCATAGCTTTCAGCATTCTTTAAATTTGCACTTTAAATTTTAATTGGTTATCTTAGATAATTCAGCAAAGATTAGCAAGTGGAAGACATGACATCTTCATAACACAGTTCTTAAAAAAAATAAAATTATCTTCAATATTATCTTTTTTATAAATGTTATATTACTCTTATATTCTTAAAAACAAAAACATATGCTTTAACAAACTATGGCTTAAAGGTACTTTTTATAACCTCTTTAAATCAAAACCACAAATAGTCATAATAAAGGCAGAAGAAATTGGTAGTTGAAGCTCTCAGCCCAGTTAGGCCAACCAAGAAGCTCAAAAGAAATTTTAGGAGTAAGTGAAGATGTGTTAAGAAGAGTTTGGTCAAGAGGAGAATCTTTACTTTGGAGAATGAAAAGTGACAGCTCTTCAGCAAAGGGAATCAAACTTTGCTAAAGAAACCAAAACTAACAAGGAAAGACTTTTTTTGTGTGTGTGGCTAAAATAAAATATTTTAAATATTTTAAAAATACAGAGAAACAGATAAGCTGAGGAGACAGTCTTGCATTTTCCCAGCTCTTGTACCACTGATTTCACAGGAATGATGACATTGTGCTGGAGGTCAGAGGTGGGATGGCCTGTGGGAATCAGTGAATGGTTGTGGAAATAACTGTATCTGAACATGGAATGCACTCAGAGCTTAACATGCTTCTATTAATGAAATAGTTATTTTCCAGCTCAGACTACAGAAGGAACAGGCATGTAAAGCTGAAGGTCCAGCCCAGTAAAAGTTATGAAGTATAGATGTTATTAGTGTGGCTGGAAAATGTTCAGTCTAGTCTGTCTGTTGAAGGAAAGAGGGTCAAATGTGATTAAAGCAATTCTGTAACTGTTGACTCTAAGCTTCACCCAGATTTTTAAAGAAAACTGCTAAATAAGTCTTTGAGAGCTCTTACCAGACTCTTATTTTTGATGAAGTATCTGCTCTTTCATATAAGGGAAAGGCTGAGGATTTTATTCATCTGCATTTCAGCAAAGTGTACTAGAAACAAGTGAATAGCACTAGAAAAAAAAAAGGTTTAGAACAAGTGCTGTTCAGTAGGTAGGGAAATGGTTGCCTGTTGTGGTGTGTTTCAGATACCCCAGCTCCCTCCCAGATGATTCCCTGCCAGCTTTGTCAACCATTCCTCCTTCCCACATCCTGACCCCTGATGAGTGCTGCCTGCCAACCCTGCCATTCCAGAAGGGCACAGAGTGCTTGGCACAATTCAAAAGATGCTTCCCAGCCCTGCAAAGACATTGGGCCATCCAAGTGTCCTCTGGCCCTCAGGACTTCCCCCCGGACCTGGTTGGTGTCCCCTGTGTTCCTTCCCTCCCCTCTGCCCTGGTTCCAAGGCCCAGCAGCCATGCTGTGGGAGTTCTGCTGGAGCTCTTGCTGCATTCACAGGCCTTTGGGCCAGGAATAAAACTCTGAGTCCAAAGGCTCCATCAGAAGCGGCTCCTTTCCTTCACCATGGCCTTGGAACCTCTCAGTCAAAGGTGACCCTGAGCTCCTGCAGGCCTGGCCTTGTCTCCAAGGCCTCAGCTGTGACATCCAGNCAATAGTTGCCTGAAAGCTGATGAGGGCTACCAAGAGACTGGATTAAGGGGATTCGCAACACCAAGACTGTCCTTGGCTGTGTGTCCCCACTGTAGGAGTGAGGGTGACCTCTGGGGAGGATCTGGGTGCCTCTGCCACCTGCAGAGAACTGGACTGATGGCTTAAGTTTCAGCTTTCATATTTTCCAGATTCTGCTTTAGTGTGTAACTCTGAGCTTCACAGAAAGTGTCAGCAAGTTCTCCTCACAGCTCAGTCAGACAGAACAATCCTTTTCCAGCCCCACAACCAAGGACACCGTTACAGCTTCAGGCCCAGAAAGTGCAAACAACAGAAAACTGAGGAGAGAAATCTGGGAGGGTGGGACTGCATAACCTGGAGCTGGAATTGGACAATTAACCCCAGAATGGAAATGGACCAAAACTTATAAAAGTGTGAAAACTCCTGACCCAGGGTCCATCTTGGGTGGAGCCTTGGCCAGGCTCCTGTACTGCCCAAGGTGTGTCCTGTGAGGGTCTTTTAATAAATCCCTGCTTTATTCCTTTAACTCTGTCCAGACTCTGTTCCAGGCAGCCTCCCCAGGTATCAGGACAGAGCCACATGAGCTGAGCTGTCACAGCGTTGTCAATTTAGGAAACAGCAAAAGGAAACTTGATGTTATCAGTGGATTTATCCATCAGAAATGAGAACAAAGAGAAAACCTTGGTTTGGTCATCAAGATGAGGTTAAATCAGTCCATTTGAGCTGGCAATATGTGGCAGCTCCTTGGAAAAGCAGCTACGTGTCTGTGGTATGTGGGAAGTGAGAAAATCACACAGAACACAGAGCTGGTGCTGTGTGGACAGGGCATCACTCTGGGCAGACGCTGCTGTCACCGAGGGGCAGGGCAGGGAAGGGGACAGGGGAACACAAGCTTCTGTGTGAGCATGGGTGTGCTGTGGCCATATGCACTCATCTCCCTGTGGAAAAGGTCAGGTGACATGGAACATTTTGGGGTAGTGACACCTGTCAATCCAGCATTCTGTGTACTTTGTATATGTATCAGAAAATTGTGCATGATGACTCTTAAAAGTCTGAGGTTTGGTGCCACTTTTATTGTAACTCTAGCTCACTGAATGCCTTTTCTTTAGAACTATGACATGCAGCATTACTCCAGAAAATCATTTATTTCAAGAAAAGAGCCTTTAAATTGATAATTTTCTGATTTTCAAAAACATGTTTTTTTAATAATTTTAGTATCTCAAATTTAAAATTCACATCTTGAGTAATCCACAGGTATTGTTTGCAAGTGTTCCAGACAAAGTAATGTTTGCTCAGAGTTCACTTGAAGAATCATTTTCATTGACAAACAACTTTGCAGTCATTTCATAAGCAGCATCCTTACTGCCTTGCCCAAATTATTAGTAAAAATACTGATAATACTCATCCTGAAAGATACTGAACTGTACCAGAGACATCTTTCCTATAGAGCAGACACTGATTAGAATCTCTGTGGTACTCATGAATCATACAGAGGTTTTGTACTGCTCATGTTTCCTCTGCTTATGAAAATTTCTTTAGAGGTAGTGTGTGTGAAGCCTGTTTCCCCCTCCTACACCCTCATTTCCCTTTGCTGCCAGGGTCACAGAGGAAGTTAAATTGCTTCTATTTCAGTCATTCTCAGATTAATCTGTGCAGATTTTTACTTACCACTGACTTGAGTTCTGCATGCTTGCAAACAGATCCTTTGGTGGGTGATTCCGATATTTCTTTCAAGTACTAAAGCTAGGATTACAGATCTAGTTTTTCCTACTCCTTACTTTCCACCTTCTTAAGAGAGGTACTGCATTGGCTCTTTTCCAGTCTTCTGAGGAAAATTTCTCTGTCCTCAACAAGTTTCTTTAAGGAATCTCCTGTGACTTTTTATTGTTTCAGACAACTCCTAGAAACCAAAAGATAATACAAGAACCTATAATTAACAGTACTGAAGAGAGAAGCCTTAGGTGATCCAACATCTGTCATCTCTGCTCCATTTGTTCTCAGTTTCTCCTGCTGAGGATCTTCCAGTTCCTTTGAACTCATGAAACATTAATTGGGTTTCCAAATAGCAGGAGCTTATGGTTTAGTGAGCAGTAAAGGTGTTCTGACCTGGGAAATGAACAGCAAGGTTTTACAGTAATAGCTCCACTAGATTTTTTGCTGTACAGCAGAATTCATGAATGGTTTCCTCTTTGCAGCTTGGGTCCAAGTTAATCTGGCTCTGTGTGAGAGCACAGATTAGAGAAATTACACTAAAGGTATTCTTATCCATGAAACTTCATTAGCAAAAACATCCTTTGTTGATATCTATTTCTAGAATATTATTTATGTTAGATATAAGTTATTCTCTTGTGGATATATTGGAGATGACTCACTGAAGTGATGAACAGCAGCTCCCACTCCTGCCACATATTTAATCTGCAGCTGGATAATTTATTACCTTTTTTTTTGTTCTAAGTATTTTAATTACAACAGGATAGATTTATATTTATCACCAAAGCAGAAATCTTTCTTTCTGCTCTAAGCTAAGCAACACTATGTTTGAACTTTATAAGTAACAATCATCTAACCAGCTAAAAAACGTCTGCATTCAATGCTGCTATTAAATTGTTGGAAAACTAAAAGTCAGTAACTAAAATAGGAATTACTGTACCTGAACCCCAGCAAGCAGATCAGGCACACTACTTCAGTCCAGGTTTTTCTACAGAGCATGAAAGCGTTTTCTTACAGACCGTGCCCTACAAGTTTTCTTAAGGGGCGTAACCAACCACATCCTTCTTTTCTTCTTTTTTTTTTCTCTTTTTTTTTTCCCTGTCTCAAAATACATTCTATGCCTACTTATGTAGGCAAGTGAAGGTGGAAAAAGTGTAAAGATTTGAATCCTCAGCTGTTTACAGTCAGTAGTCAAAATAGGATGGGGAGCAAGTCCTCTCTGAAATAAAGGGGTTTGGCCTGGCCTTTTTACCTGGTGTGATCCAGATGAGAGCTTTTGTGAGCTTGTGGTAGCTACCTCCAAATTTCCAACTATTCCTTGAGCTGAGGAGCTGGAAAGTGGAAAGTTGTAGAAGAGGCTATAATACAAATAGGGTTTCTTCTCCCAGTTTCTGCTCCATTTGCATACTGTAGATGAGTAGAGAAGCACTCAGAGGCTTCTGAGAGGTACAGTCACTTCTAAACTTGCAGATGTTGAACTATTTCAGGGGTATGTGCCAGTTTTAGCCAGGTCAGGTGGGTGATGCATGACTGCAAGCTGGCAAACAAATGTTTATCTGTGAGAGGACTGAGGTGCATGGAGCAGCAAATGAGTGCCTTACACACGTGAGTCACACAGCAGCCAAAACACTTTTCCCGAGATGAGCTCCAAGGCTTTCTGGAACCTCTCTGGCTGAAGTGTGTCATGGGTTGCAGTGTAAAATATAATCAGGGCTGTGTTATTCTATTACCATCTGGGATGGGGGCAGTGATGTGATCTTCTGTTGATAAGAAACCATCCAGAGCAGTTTCCTTATCTCTTCCACCACCCATCCTCCCTCCAGGGATAGGTCTTCTGCTCATGGCCATTGAGTCACTGATAAACTCACATCATCCCACTGGGAAATGCTCCAGCCAGGGGGGAACCAAGCCCCTCTACCTGGATAAAAACCTGAGCCTTGGAACACCAAGGCAGCCTTTTCCACTGCACTCCAGAGGAAGAACAGGCCCATCCATCACCACTGCACCTTCAGCAGAGGCTGCACCTTTCTCCAGGATCACTGCTCCAGCAGAGCCACAGCTGCTGCTCCAGGAGGGCTGCAGCCACCATTGCAACTGCACTGCTGCCAGCACCCTGAGCCACAGGGTGTCAGCTTGGATTCTGACTCTGGCAGTGATTTTCTTTTTCCTTATTGCAAGGATTTTGTTTCCTTTTTGTTTTATTTTCCCTTTTCCTAATAAATTGTGTTTCTGACTTGGAGTGTCTCACTGGTTTTCCTTTTTCAAACCAGAACAAGTGTAAAACTCACTCACTAGGGCTGACAGCCCCTCTCCTGGCTTGTGGACATGCTGCAACCCTTTGCAGAAGAATACAGGAAGAAACCCATCTCTAAGTGATAGTATTCAAATTGCAACCTGGCTTTGGCGGTAATTTCATCTTTCTGGAGAAGAAGTAGCATCAGCATTCCTACCACAGAAGTAGGAGAAGGAAAAAACCTGCAATTTTCTTTCTGTCTCATTTAAAAATGGGATTTGAAAAAGAAAAGAAAAACAGAACCCCAAACAAAGTTTAGGTGAACATCCTCAGAAAAATTGTGTGGCAGATGAAATGAAGGCAATACGATTCATAGCATTTGGGAAACACATTCTGGAATTGGGAGGTTTCAAGGGCTTTGCAACTTCTATTTTCTCAGAACTGTGGTCTACCTCCAACTCAGCAACAGACTGAAATAAATCTGGGGTCACAGAGAGAAACATAAGAGTGCAACTAAATATTAGGAGAAAGCAAACATCCTACGATTATGAGTGGCTTTTGAGCAAGTCATTCTGTGCCATGTTGAAGCTGAAATGGGGTCACTCCTTTAATCGTCTTGCCACAGGCATCCTCCAGACTTAGCTTAAAAATGAATTTTAGTACTTTGTGCTGCCTTCACTCCCAACACTAGCTTCATTCCTTGTGGCTCCCTGAACTTTCCACTTAGTATCACTTGATGCATCAGACCCAGACAAAAAAAAAATCAGCATTTCTGTATACATCAGCTGCATGCTTGCTAAGCTGGCAATTTTTTTGTGATACGTGTGGGTTCACCACTCATAGGTGAGCAAGTCATTTGTTGGTGTACACGCAAATCATCTTTTTGCAGATTAGCCTTTTTGGCCTAAATGAGGACAACTTCCATCTAGAGCATTTTTAATGAGGGCAAGTTCTGAATGACTCAGTCCCAGGCTGGCAGATACATTATTAGATGAGAAATTAGAGCTTTTTCCCCCCTGTCCTTGGTGACTGCTTTTGAAGTTTCTCAGGTGCTACACGTGAATATGCACAACAGGAATTATTTTGGTGAATCCTTTGTGCTCCAGTGCCTTTTCACCCAACACTGAAATAATAAATGCTGTATTTTGGGGATCGAGCTGGCTGCATAGTGCTGAGTTTTTCAATGGGAAGGAGAAGGCCTCCAGATTTTTTTTAATTAACCACTGAAATGCTCTGAGTGTATATTTTTTGTGCTACCTAGAGACAGGAATCTTAACAATTTTATCTGTTTTCCAGTGTTGTGCTCCAGTTAGCAAATGAACAGTGGCTGGAAGAACCATAATCCAGCTGAGAGGAAGGTTATAACCAAAAAATTCATAATGTTTATGGCAAAGGCGAGTAGGATTTTTTGGCTGGTTGGTTGGTTGGTTGGTGGGTTGGTTGTTTTTTTTAAAGTCTGCTGAACTTTCTCTACTTATTATCCTCTTGGTGCCCTAAGTGCTGCCCTTGCTAAGTCAGGCACCAGCATTTGCCATTTTCAAGGAATCAAAATCTCTTTCAGAGGAAACATGTTCATACAGTGCAAAACCACATTTATTTGCATTACACCAGCATGAATTCTCCTGCTCTTTTTAAGTGCAAAATATACTGTGGTAGCTTTGAGGTCCAGCTTTCACAAATGTATAAATTATGTGTTTGCTTGTACTTAATGGCCAGAATAGAACGAGTTGGGTTTCAGATCTAGAATTAAGATGCTCAAATGCAAATTAATCAAAATACAAAGGAAGAGTCCAGTGAGTTCCTGAGCCATTCTGAATGAATGTGTGATTTGTTCTCCCAGACAGCAGTAAAATATCATCTCAGATAACATGACTTATTAATCCAGAGTCAAATGAGTCAGGAAAAGACATTGCTCAGCAGAGAACAAGGAGGTGAGTGACAAACTGTCCTTGTCCTTGTGAAGAGTGCTGCATGCAGTGGGGAGTGAGAACGCTGATGAACTTAGACACCTGAGGTTTCTTTTATGCTGTGCTGTGTATGGTTTCAGACATTTTGGTGTGTTTTTAAAGGTTCCAAAGACTGGATGGCCACAGTGAGTTAAGCCAACAAGGGTTGTTCTGAGCACGCTACCCTAGCTTGCTACTCCAAAAGGGATTTGCTGCCTTATTTCAGGATTAGAGATCCTGGAGACTTCATCTAACTCCAGCTGAGCAGCAGAAAATCCCTGGAAAGGAAAATTCCAAGACCTCATAGTGCTCTCACCTACCTGAAGATGTACTGTGATGTTCTCTTTATAAGAACAAGTAAATAAAAGAACAAGCTTAATTTTCACTGGTGGCTTAAAAATTGTTGTTTGCACTTAGGTTGGAGTACGGTGTTTTGTTTTTCTGGAAACTTTCCACTTCAGGCCAATGCTCTTTGGGTTGCTCAGTACCCCTTCCTCATCTTCATAAGCAGTCAAAGCTTGGCAAACAGTGAGCTATCTCAACTGGGAGCTTTGAATAGCTCAGGGGTTGTGTTTTTTCCCATGGAGCCAGTTTTTTCAGTTCAGGAGACTGTAAAACTTGAAACCAGAATACCTGGGAGCTGCTGTATTTTATAGGGAAGACACAACCTCTTCAAGATGAGACAAAGACTTAAAGGCAACCCAGATGGAGCAAAACGTGTGGGGGTTTTTGGAGTTGATAACTATGAGGGTAGATTTATTTCTACATTTGAGAAACCTTACAAAGGCTTGTCAGGGTTGTGTGAGGAGAGGAAAGGAACTGGGTAGTCTGGTGAGCAACCAATCTCACACTGATATGGTTGAGTGAGCAAAATCATGGGAGTGACACTCTAAAGCCCAAAATATCTTCAGCTGTGTCTAACTCCAAAGTTCATCATCAGAACACCAAGCATGCACGGTGCCATCTCCTCACTGACTTCAGATACCCACAGTCCACAGCTGACAATCTCATTTTCCACAGTTCAGTTTGGTCTTCCAGAGGCAAAAATGCCAATTAGACATGGCTAGTACCAGACAGGTGCCAGTGAGGACATGTGCTTTATGGCCAGTCTAGGCAGGGCCATGTGCTTCATGGCCAGTCCATTCACCTTCTAGGCAGGGACAGAATAGCCTGTGTGTGGCCAAAGCAGATCTGGTTGAGGGGCTCAGCAATCACCTAGGAATTTTTCTTGAGTATTTGTAGGAAGGAGCAGCCAGTCAAGCTGCAAGTTCAGCTTTAGTGTGTGGGAACCAGGGCTTGTCTCTGATGGCCCTGAAGACTCAGGGACCCCAGCAGTAGGCTCAGAGACCTTGGCACAGAGCCCAAAACACCTGTGGTTTGGATTTTAGCCCATGGGAACCATTGCCAACCTTCAAAGAAGAATTACAGGTCACAAGAGTTTAAATAGAGCAATAATAAGTTTGTCACAGGGTGTAAAAGTAGATTTTGGGTTTTAGTACAGGGGGGTGTGTGAGGCCAAGATGGAGGAACCTCGTGGCTTTTTGGGTTTCTTCCTTCTTCTTCACCTTCTCCATTTCTGCTGTGATGGTGGCACGGGTGATTGGTTTAGAGTAGAGACCAACTGTGTAACACAGGTGATAGGGATTGGAAAGTAATTGTAAATAATGTAAATGTAGTTTTTAGTACAGAAGATAAACACAGCCTCTCAGGCAGAGTTTGCCTTCTGCTCTCCTGCCAGAAAGACCTCAGCAGGGCAGAGAGAGAGAATGTTTTAGATAAGATTAAATAAACAACTTTGGAAGCGAGACTCAAAAAGTTTCAGCTTCTTCTTTCATCTTGGGCTGGGGAAAAAGGACTTTACTAGCTCGGTAGAATTTCTGCAAAAGCAGCAAACCAGACATCAGTGAAACTGTAAGAATGGACACAGGGCTGCCTGCAGCAATAAGCTCTGCAGTCTGCCCCCGAGGCTCACCAGCACAGCCCCCTGTGCCAGCTGGCAGCTCAGGGCACTCTGTGGTTGCTCAGCAGAGCTGGGCTGGTGCTGGTGAAGATCCTGTGCTCACTGAGCCGTGACACTGCCGGGGGAAATGGGAGCTGTGCACAAACCCAAGGCTTTGAACAAAACCTCCAGCTGATTTCACAGTTAACCAGTTAGAAAGAACTAATGGTTAGAGGCAGTATGGATACAAACCCAGCACCATGTGGCTCCTAGCAGGCCTCCTGAGCACTCAGGCTTCTGTGGGAGCAGTTAAATAGGACATTTCTCTGCTCTGCTTCACCACTCCAGTGCCAGTGTGTGGTTATTGCACACTATTATTTTCCCTCACATAGGAAGTTATGAGATCAGAGTAGTGTAACGCTCGCCCATCTTAACCATATAAACTCTGATAAGTGATGTTATCTAGATTTTTTTCCCACAGAAAGCATTTTCTTCTCAGCCTTTGCAGTGCCCTAGGTAACAGAACACAAAATGAAAATTATTTCCTCTGCATTTTTATTCCACCTTGGTACTACCTGAGCACTGACCATCAGTACAGGTGAGCAGCCATCGCTGCTGGCTGGCACAGAGGGGTGCCAGTGCAGGAAAGGAGCAGCAGCTGCAGGCACACCTGTGCCTTGCACAGTCATCCCTGTACCTCCCACAGACAGCCTGGCACCAGGGCTGGGAGCAGCCCCATCTGCAGGCTTTGTGCACTCTTGATGCTACAACTTCCTGAACGACTCAGTTCTGTTGAGTGGCTTGCTTTGAAAAGAAGCTGACTTGTGTGGAAAACACATTTTTTTCCATTTCCTTCAGTTTTTCCTCATCCACCTTTCCTTAGTTATTTGGGTTAGATCCAATATCCCCAGGAGGCTGTTCCTGAGCTGTGCCCTTGCTGTTTGCCTGGCTGGCAGCTCTGTGCTGTTTTCACCCCAGTGGTCCCTCAGGCTCGCTGGATGTCACAGCTGAGGCCTTGGAGACAAGGCCAGGCCTGCAGGAGCTCAGGGTCACCTTTGACTGAGAGGTTCCAAGGCCATGGTGAAGGAAAGGAGCCGCTTCTGATGGAGCCTTTGGACTCAGAGTTTTATTCCTGACCCAAAGGCCTGTGAATGCAGCAAGAGCTCCAGCAGAACTCCCACAGCATGGCTGCTGGGCCTTGGAACCAGGGCAGCGGGCAGGGAAGGAACAAAGGGGACACCAACCAGGTCCGGGGGGAAGTCCTGAGGGCCAGAGGACACTTGGATGGCCCAATGTCTTTGCAGGGCTGGGAAGCATCTTTTGAATTGTGCCAAGCACTCGATGCCCTTCTGGAATGGCAGGGTTGGCAGGCAGCACTCATCAGGGGTCAGGATGTGGGAAGGAGGAATGATTGACAAAGCTGGCAGGGAATCATCTGGGAGGGGCCTGGGGGATCTGAGACACACCGCAACACTTAGTGTAGAGACTGGCTTTTCTGGGAAGGAAGCCCTCCTCACTCAGGCCTATAACTGCAATGGATAAGCATCCAATGAAGATCATGGATTGGCTTAAAAGAAACAACTTCCAGGCCCAAGATGTGCCTGTTTCATTAGTGCATGTCATCTTTGCACTTGTGGCCTTTCCTATTTTTAGCTTGTGTGCTGCCAAGTGCACTTAGTTGTTTTAAGAGCAGTGCACCAACAAGGCCCCTCTCAAAGCAGGACCGGTCTAGTCCACCACATCAGGGCCAGAATGGTTCCTGTCCCAGGGATGAAGCTGTTGGAGCTGCCAGCTGAGGGTCGTTTCTCATGCTGATTTTGTCTCACCTGGGCCACAGCAGTCACTACACCCACAGCTCTCCTGTTTGCCCAGCCTGATTTTCCTTGTGGTTTCTGCAGGCAGTGGCATTCCTCCATTACAGCCCAAGTGTGCTGCTGGGGTGTGCCTGTCCATGTCCCCAGCCTGTGTCCCCTCACCTGGCACTGAGATCTGAGGGTGCATGCATTTGTGTCAACATTGCTGCTGTCCCAAGTGTCCAGACAGGCCCCACCAAAGTCCCAGTTTGAGCTCTTGAGTCATTTGTCATGGAGATGCAGTGAGTGTGGCTGAGAAAGAGGGAAAAAGAGTTCAAGAAAATGCTGGGAGGGATCCCCACATCTGCTCCAGCGCCTCAGTTGTGATGGTGCCTATCGGGTTCTCTGCTTTTGCAGAAATTCTCCCGAGCTAATAAAGTCCTTTTTTCACGCCCGAGATGAAAGAAAACACTAAAACTCTTCAGGTCTTGCTTCCAAGGTTGTTTATTCAATCTTATCTAAAACATTGTCTTTCTGACCCACTGAGCTCCTTCCAGCAGGACAGTCAAAGGCCTTCTCCCCCCTCAGAGGCAGTGTTTATCTTTT
>VZTB01010493.1:0-12282 GCA_013397245.1 Thryothorus ludovicianus
TTTTTTTCAGTCCATGGAGCCATGTAGGGGCTTTTTCCTCACCCCAGGCACGCAGGAGAAGTGTCCAGGTGCTGGTGTGGAGTCTGAGGGGAGCTGAGGTTGAGCAGAACAGTAAAACTTCCCTGATGTGAACTCCCCTGAAGCACTTTGGGTCCCTCGGGAGGCACAGAAGGGACATTCCTGCTGTTGTCCCCAAAAATGCACCAGGTTAATGGAAAATCAAGGAAGAAACCTGAAGGGAAGTCAGTCAGGATTTACAGTCCCTTGTGGAATGGTGTGTTGGAGTCTGGGATGCAGAGAATAATCCTGGGAGTGTGTGAGAGGATCCAAAGGCTCTGAGAAATCCTGAGCCTTTGGCCATGGAAAGGCTTCCCGGGCTTTGGGATGGGACAGAATGATCAGGGATGGAAATGAGGCAGCAGCACAATCTGGGATTGATCCCAGGGTGAGAAATGGAGATTTTGGGCTGGGTTAGAATGGGAAGGAGATGGAGCCAAGCTGGAGGATCCTGGTGGTTTTTGGGCTCCTTCCTCCTCCTCCATCTCCTGCCCATCCTGCAGTGCTGGGGACCATTGGTCAGGATTTGCCCAGGGCAGAGCTCCGTGAGCAGAAGCTGAGTCAGGAATTGGTAGAAAAGTGGAAATAATGCACGTTTGGGGTGAGAATTGGGGCNGGTGCCCTGAGGGTGGTGTCCCCAATTTCGGGGTTGCAGTTTAGGACGAGCAGGGGTTGCAAAGCAGAACTGGATCCATCCCTGGAATGTCCAAGGCCAGGCTGGATGGGGCTTGGAGCAGCCTGGGATAGGGGAGCTGTCCCAGCTGGAATCTGATGATTTCCAAGGTCCCTCCCACCCCAAACTATCGGTGACTCCATGAAAATGCAGCTGTCACCTCCCACCCCCATTTTCCAGCAGGAGCTCTGGAGATGGAGCCAGCAGCTCCCAATCTGCAGATTTTTGATTTAAAATGCTGCTCACTGACACGTGTGTGCAAACATCCCCGCAGCCTTCTCCAGGTGCAGAAATTACAGTAATTGCTGCTTTACCTGCATTTTCCTGTGCTCTTCTGAGCTTTCTCAATTATCTTTGCAAACTCCTGGCTGGATCTCATCTCTCCTGCCCCATATCCATTCTCAGCTCTTCCCTTATTCCCACCTCTAATTACTCCAAAGGGAAAAATGTCCCATAGGATTTTCTTCTTGGTCAAGCCAAGTCTGAAAATCCATTTTTTCTACATGACTTGACTGAAGTCACCTCATTTTTGCTGCTTTGTTTTGTTTTGTTTTGTTTTTTTTTTAATCATTCATCCCCCTCTATATTTAAATGTCATGGTTTCCACCATGATCTTCAAATAGCAAAATTGAGTTGTTTTATAACCACAGCTTTGGTCTTTTTTATCATCTTCAGTTTCTTGCTTGTCCTGTTTGATGATTTTTGATAAAAATCACAGACTTTGGGTTGGAAAGGACTTGAAGGTCATCGAATTCCACCCCCCTGCCATGGGCAGGGACATCTTCCACCATCCCAGGGTGCTCCAGCCTGGCCTTGGACACTTCCAGGAATCCAAGGGCAGCCACAGCTTCTCTGGGAATTCTGTTCCAGGGCCTCCCCACCCTCGTCATGAAACCTTCCTTCCATCCTCTCTCCCCTCATTCAGTTTTTATCCACATTTTCCTAAGTGCTTCCTACTTAACCTTTTTGCCTTTCCCATTAGAGCAGCAGTTCTGGGTGCTGCCAAAGCGCCTCCCTAATCCCCCAAAAGAGAGGGAGATAAGGGACAGAATTTATATTTCTCCTTTTTTTATTGTTCCCTTTGGCTAATCCAGCCCCCAGACTGGAATTCCTGCCCGGAGAATCCGTTCCTGTCTAACTCAGAGCAGGCCCCCAGCTCCATCAGGAAGGGATAATTAAAGTGGGATCCTTTATTCTGAAACATCACACCCAAGGTCCTCCTCTGAAGAAGAGATCAAGTCATTCTCAGGGAAATCAGGATTTCAGTTGGAATTCACCTGGCCACCTTTCGAAAACTTTTTTTTTTTTTTTTTTTTTTTTGTGTTAAGGGTCCAAGGAATACNGAGGTGAACATTAGCATTTAAATGGAGAATGGTATTAATAGCCCTCAGAGGAGCTGGGCTCATCCTGATTGCCTTTCCCCAGGTTTTTTTTTCCCTAAATAAGAAAGCTTCTTAATTTTTATTCTCTTTCTCCAAGAACAGAGTTCAAGAGAACATTTTTAATATGGATCTCTCTATATATAAGCTCAAATTCCTCCTTGCAGAATGGGTTCATTGTTGGCAATTTCTTCAAAAATGCTGCTTAGAACCCAACAAAACAACCTGGTTTGGGGGTCAGGTGGATTCTGCACTTTTGGTTTTCCCGTGGGATGTGTTTTCCTGCACCTGGGAACCGTTTCCATCCCATTAAAGGAATATTTCACCTTCCCTCGCTGCTCTTAGCACAGCTGGTCCTCGTGGATCTTCCAGGGCCAATTCCAGATGGATAAAGGGAGCAGGAAAAGTTCAGTTTTGTATTATTTGCTCTTAAGCACATCCTAAAAAATGCCCAAAAAATTCAGGACAGCTTTGGAGTCAATCCCATTGCCAGTAGACAGAGGAACAGGCCGTGGGTATCTTGGTTGGGATGTGAGTTAATCACACAAAAAATGGATTTTATTTTAAAAAAAACAAAAAACAAAACAAATCTCTGTCATCCAAACCATCAAAATTAGTTAATTATCCTGTATGAGCAGGATATTAATGATTTGGGATCCCTCAGGCAGGCTTTCACTCCTCACATCCCCAAAATCTGCCATCAACACTGGGGCTGGATGCCAGTGGAGAAGGTTTTTTTCCATCCTGAAGAGCTGAAGGCTTGGAGCAGATTAATTCCCTAGTAAAGAGCAGCTGTTATTCCATAGGAATTCGGGAGAGATGCTCCCTAAGAGCCTGTTCCCTGCTTTTCTGTGTGGAATTTCTCCCGTCAGATCAGCCCAACAAATCCCATCGGTGCTTTTCAGCATAACACAGGAAGTGATAACTGAGAGGAAACGTGGAAATAAAAAGGGTTTTCCTGTTGGGATGAGTCCCTGTGTTCCCATCAGCTGCATTCCCACAATCCTACAATGGTTTGGGTTGGAAGGGATCTCCAAAATCACCCAGTGCCAGCCCTGCCATGGCAGGGACACCTCCCACTGTCCCAGGGGGCTCCAAGCCCTGTCCAGCCTGGCCTGGTTGTAGGAGTTTGTCACTCCCACGTGTCCCTCCCCTGCTAGGGGAGGATTGATTTTAAATCTCCATTTGGGTAACAAACGAGCAGCTCTGGGCTGGTCTCGCTCTCCAGGCTGTTTGTTCTTCCCTTCTCAGCAATTTCTGCTGCCCAGGCTTTGCACCAGCCTGGCGTGAGGGACAGAGGCACCAAAGAGCCCCCAGCACACAGATTCAAGGCTCTCTCCAAGATCATTCCCCAATTCTCACCCCAAACGTGCATTATTTCCACTTTTCTACCAATTCCTGACTCAACTTCTGCTCACGGAGCTCTGCCCTGGGCAAATCCTGACCAATGGTGCCCAGCACTGCAGGATGGGCAGGAGATGGAGGAGGAGGAAGGAGCCCAAAAACCACCAGGATCCTCCAGCTTGGCTCCATCTCCTTCCCATTCTAACCCAGCCCAAAATCTCCATTTCTCACCCTGGGATCAATCCCAGATTGTGCTGCTGCCTCATTTCCATCCCTGATCATTCTGTCCCATCCCAAAGCCCGGGAAGCCTTTCCATGGCCAAAGGCTCAGGATTTCTCAGAGCCTTTGGATCCTCTCACACACTCCCAGGAATATTCTCTGCAGTCTGGACTCAAACAACCTTGGACTCTTCCAGGGATCCAAGGGCAGGGAAGTTTGCCTCCAAAGCAAAAAATCCATGGCCTTCCCAAGGTGACAGAGCACTTCAAAGGAAAAAAAAAGGCTACAAACAAATCACTGGACAAGCACAGCCCCAACTTCTCCTCACAGCTCCTTCCCTCCTCACCTGTCCTGAATCTGGGCTGACTGAAGAATCCCTGCACCTCACAAACACGGGATTCATCTGTCACTCTTCTCAGGATCAGATTATTTTTTAATTAAAAATTTCCTCTAAAATAAAAGGGGAGCAAGCGTGGCAGCAGGGAAGGAGCACAAGGTGTGCATTTTTAATTGGGTGCAATTAAAAACCCGCCGCTCTGGCACGGCAGCGCCCGCGGCCAGGCCCGATTTGCATGAGTAATTATTCACTCCATTACAGAATCTGCTCAACTTTGCCTTCCTTGTCTTTGAAAGTATTAATAAATATTGATCAGACACTCTCCTGTTTGCCTTCGCCCAAGCAGCTCTGATGGACTCAGCCTCTGATGTTATCAAATAATGAAATATGAAAGAGGGAGCGGGATGAGCCTCTTGTTCTGTGATTTTTTATTTAGGCTCTTCATTTTCCTTTCAGAAGTGTGTTTGTCCCTGCCATTATAAACCTTCTTTTGATTGTCAAGAGGTGGCTGAGGAAAGCGAGTTGTAAAGGATGGAGGGAATAAATAAATGGAGGATAAGTGAGGGGAATCTGCCCCGTGGAATGCTGGCCAGCTGCTGTGTGTTTTTAAAGCTGAGGTTTAAAACAGAGAAAAAGAATTAAAAGTTATCAAAAGCTCCATCTATCACCTGACAAATAGGTAATAAATAATTTTATGTGATTAGCAATCCTTACCAAAGAGCAAATTTAGCTCCCCAAGCTTGCCTTTGGCTTTAATGTGAGCACGGCCGAGCACGGGGAAGCTGATTTACCCTTCCCAGAGAATCAGCCTGGGCAGGAAAAGCTTCCAGGGCTCAGCCATGGGGTATCTGGGGGAGGAGAGAGAATGAATGAACTGGATGGGCTTTAAGGTCTTGTCCTGGGCTGCAGTGCAGAATAACCAGAGCTGTGTTATTCCATCCCATTGCTGGAACTGGTCTGGGGTCACCCTCTGTGCAGGGCCCAGCTGATCAGAAACCAGCTGGGGCAGTTTCTTTATCTCTGCCAGGACCCAGCCTCCCTCCAGGCACACATCTTCTGCTCATGGCCCACTCAGTGTCCCGGAGAAAATTCCAGCATCCCCCTGGCAGCTGCTGCAGCCAGCCCAGGAGCCAAGCATTCCTACCTGCATCCAACCTGGGCTTGGGCACAGCCAGCAGCCTTTGGCATTCCCAGAGGGACACCAGGCCCAGCCATCCCCACGGCACCTTCCCAGGAAACCTCCACCTTTGGGCAGGATCCCTGCTCCAGCAGAGCCACCTGTGCCACTGCAGGAGGGCTGCAGCCACCATGGGATGGCACTGCCACCAACCCCTGAGCCACAGGGCTCAGCTGGATCCTCACTCTCACACTGCCCTTGGTTTCTGCATCGCTGCATTTTTATTTTAGTTCTGATAAAGAACTGTTATTGCTGTCCCCATGGCTTTGCCTGAGAGCCCCTGAAATCCAAAATTACAATAATTTAGAGAAAGTTTACATTCTCCATTCCAAAGGAAGTTCCTACTTTCCTTAGCAAACGCCTGTCATTCAGTCCAAGACAGGTCTCTTTCAACCCAAACCATGAGTCTCAATAAAGGGAATTTCTGTCATTTTGACTTTAAGACCTGCCCATGTTGGGCCCAGGTTGCCCAGAGCAGCTGAGGCTGCCCCTGGATCCCTGGAAGTGTCCAAGGCCAGGTTGGATGGGGCTTGGAGCAGCCTGGGATGGTGGAAGGTGTCCCTGCCCATGGCAGGGTTGCAACAAGAGGATCTTTAAGATCCCTTCCCACCCAAACCATCCTGGGATTTTAGGATGACGTTCAGCAGGAAGATGCCTGCGCTTTGTTCCGCTGTCTCTGCTCGTGGCACTGCTGAATAAAAACAGCACTTCATGGAATTCTGCAAAAGTTCTGCCCCGTCCATCCCCAGAATTAACCAGGGTTGGTTTTCCCTTTCCAGGCAGTATTACGAGATGCTCTACAACACGGCGGACGAGCTGCTCAACCTGGTGGTGGACCAGGGCGTGAAGTACACGGAGCTGGAGTACATCTACGCCCTGAACCTGCTGCACCGCAGCCAGACGGGCGTGGGCGACCAAACCACGCAGAACATGAGGCTGCAGCGCCTCAAGGAGATCATCTGCGAGCAGGCTGCCATCAAGCAGGCCACCAAGGACAAGAAAATCACCACCGTGTGACCCCCCCTGCCACCCACGTCGCTCGCCACTGGCGGGCCGCACCTCCAAAAAAAAATTTTTTTGTTTGTTTTTTTTTTTTTTTCTGTTTTAATGAAAGAAAAAGTGGAAATATTGTGGGCGTTGTGGTGAGGAGGGAAATGCCAAATGTGAGATTTGGGGTTCAGTGGTTTTGATGTGTATCCACGTAAAGCTTCTTTGTTGTTCTCCCAAAAGTGATTCCACAGCGGGAACCCCCGGTGGGGTTTGGGGTGGGATATTCGGCTTTGCTCTGTGGCTGCTGCTTTGCCTTGGGATGTCCAGGGAGCTGTGGGGTGGGAAAAGGGAAATTTGGGTCTTGGAAGTTCAGACCACACTAAATAATCAGCACCCTGCCAGTCAATCCCAGATTTGCTGGTCAGAAGTGGGATCTTGGTGGCTTGGAGATCTTTTTTGGAGCCCTGCTCAGCTTTGCTTTTGCTCTCTCCAAGTTGTACCCACGTGAAGTTTCCTGCTGCTAAAAGATGGGATTGTTTATTCCTTCAGGTGGTGATCAGCCAGTTCTCCACGTGGGAGGTACCACGGGACCATTTGTTTCCACTTCTTCTCCTTCATTATCCCGGAGCCATCTGGCGCCGGCTCCTGCAGCCTGCAGGAGAAAATTGCCAATATAAAATAACAAAGAAAAACCCAAAACCTTTCCTTCTCTCGTTCTGGATATTATCTTGGAGTCCCCCAAGCTCAGGAGATGTTTTGTGGCTGTGTCTTGATGCACTGGAAGGACAAGGCAGGGTTGTGTTCCTCAGCACCAATGATCAGCAAGGGCAGGACGGCACCAAATCCAGGTTCTGAGGCACATCCAGGGCACCAACTCTGCCCTGCCTTGACCCTCTAAATCCACCTGGAAAAGATTCCTGTAAATCAGAATCCACTGCACTTGTATTTGCCAAGAAACCTGGGGACCCAGCTGGGCTTCCTGTGCTGGGAAGGGTTCTCTCGGAGCTGTAGGTGCTTTGTGTGTCAGCTTTGAAATTGCAGAATTAAAGGATGTTTAAAGGCTCTGGTGGTTTGTCTGGCTGTTTTTAAGAGCTGAGGTATTTAAGAGATTCCTTTCCAGGCCCAAACTCAGCGTTCTCCAAGGCTCCATCAGTGTGGAAATGATTTTCTGAGTCACTCAGTCCAGCCCTCAGCTACCACAGACCAACTCAAGAGACTTCTCACATCCATGTACGAAGCAGAACGCACCAGTTCTTGCTGTCAGGAATCTTCTGAGGGGCTTTTCCCCCTCATTTTATTTATAATCCCAATTTTTCTCACATCAATGTTGGCCATTAACTGCAGGAGCCCTTCCCTTTCCCTGGTGGGTTGGAGAATTCCGTGAGGGATGGTGATGGGATGTTCCTGGGATCAGAGATCTGCATTCACCTGCTCAGACCCTGCCAGGTCCTGGAATTCTGGATACTCCCTACCTGGACTTTGGAAAAGGGAAAAGGAGCTGCTTGCTGCAAGGCAATCCCATTTGAGACCCTTTGAGTGATGTGTGAGGAGCTCTGAATTCAGACAGGGCTGCTGTGGCCTAGGGTGCAACTGGTTAATTATTAATTTCTTAATAACCTGAGGCTTTGCTTTGCTGATCTCAAGCTTTACAGTCCACATTTCCCACCCACCCAGCAGCTGTGATTGGATAAAATCAGGAAAATCTCATCCATGGGAGAATTTTTGAGTCTAAACCGAATTATTTAAACTGTTTTTCCTTGAGTTGCTTCATCACAGCTCCACGAGGTGAGAACAGAGCAGCAGTGGCACTCAGGGACTCACCTGCAGCAGGTGGGGAGGAGAGAGGAGATTTTGCAATCGAGGTAATTAGAGTTCACAATTAACTGGAGAAGAGCTCAGACTCTCAGTCCTCTCCAAACCTTCAGGAGTGTCCTGTTTTAGGGAAAATTTGGGAGAGAAAAAAAAAAAACAAACCTCTGGATGGGGTCCCTCTAGAAAAATGAATCAGAACCACCCCTCCCTTCAGCTGAATCGGGACAGAGAAAATTCCTTGGAGGGAAGTGGAAAAAAGTTGTTTATTTAACAGGCAAAGCACTCCCCAGCACAACAAATGAACAACCCTGACCAGCAAACCCTCAGTGTGCCCCCAGAGATGCCAAATTCAGAAAGTCTCTCCCGGGGCTGGAGCTCGGCTCAGTTGCTGTCGGTCCCTCAGGGCTGGCAAAGGCCGGGCCCAGGCCAGGCCCGGTGGGACACAGGTGGGAGCTCCTGGGGCCCTTTGGGTGTTTAACCAGAGCAGGGTCAAACAGTGCCAAGGAAAAGGGAAAAAAACACAGTGTGGAGAACTTGTGTGCCTCAGCTGGCCAAAAACTGCCAAAAAGCAAAGGAGAGCTCTGTGCCACCATCCACACTGCAGCCAGCACAGGCCGTGTGTGAGGGAAAGCTGCAAACTCTGATCTTTATGTTTAGAAAAAACTGCCTCAGCCATTGCACCGCTTCTGCTTCACTCTCAGATCCAGTTTGAAAGGTACAAAACTTATTTCTGAGCTAAAGAGACGAATGGGGATCCAATTCAGCATCAACCCAGGACAAGGAGGGAAGGAAATATTCCTGGGTTCACACCAAGGAAAAGGCAGGAGCAGCGTGTGCAGTGTGGGATTGCACCCCCCAAGGACATTCCCTGCTCCAGCTCCCTCTCCACACCACAGGAACGTTGGACTCCATGGTCTTTGAGGTCCTTTCCAACCTTAATTCCAGGATTCTTCCTTCCAGCAGCACATTAGAATCTTCATCAAAGGATCCTCACTGGATATTTTTTCCAGGGAAGGTGGTTTTGGGATGAACCACGTCTCCTTCCCACCATGAGTGGAACACAGCAGGGATGTTGTGATTTTTGAAGCCTGGAAATTGGGTGGTTTATCGCAGGGAGTTGTTCAGCCTGGGGAAAAGGAGGCTCAGGGGAACTTCCTCACTCTCTACAACTCCCTTACAAGAGGTTGTGTAAGAATTTTGTCACTCCCACGTGTCCCTCCCCTGCTAGGGGAGGATTGATTTTAAATCTTCATTTGGGTAACAAACGAGCAGCTCTGGGCTGGTCTCGCTCTCCAGGCTGTTTGTTCTTCCCTTCTCAGCAATTTCTGCTCCCCAGGCTTTGCACCAGCCTGGCGTGAGGGACAGAGGCACCAAAGAGCCCCCAGCACACAGATTCAAGGCTCTCTCCAAGATCATTGCCCCAATTCTCACCCCAAACGTGCATTATTTCCACTTTTCTACCAATTCCTGACTCAGCTTCTGCTCACGGAGCTCTGCCCTGGGCAAATCCTGACCAATGGTCCCCAGCACTGCAGGATGGGCAGGAGATGGAGGAGGAGGAAGGAGCCCAAAAACCACCAGGATCCTCCAGCTTGGCTCCATCTCCTTCCCATTCTAACCCAGCCCAAAATCTCCATTTCTCACCCTGGGATCAATCCCAGATTGTGCTGCTGCCTCATTTCCATCCCTGATCATTCTGTCCCATCCCAAAGCCCGGGAAGCCTTTCCATGGCCAAAGGCTCAGGATTCCTCAGAGGCTTTAGATCCTTTCAAACACTCCCAGGAATATTCTCTGCAGTCTGGGTTCCAGCAAGGTTGTAGTCAGGTGAATTTGGTTTCTTATCCCCAAAGCAACAGGAAATGAACTCAGGTTTTACCAGGGAAGGTTTGGATTGGATGTGAGAGAAAAGATCCCCTTGCAAAAGCTCTAGCCTGAGTGTTGGTGTTTGCTTCAAACTCCCTCTGCTAACAGGAGATACCGTGGCTGTGGGGGAGGGATTTTGGGAACGATTGTTGTTTACAGAGCTGGGCTGTGGGCAGAGACAAGCTGTCGTGGTTGGGAGTAAATAACTCCTGAGACAATCCCGTCCTCATCGTGCCCCCATCCCTCCCAGCATCTCCCGGGCCACATTTGGGGGCTTCCTCTTGAAGAAGAGGGTGGCTGAGGCACAGCAGAGGCTCCTGAGGTGTTTGGAAGTCCCCTGAGAGCACATTTGGTCACCAGGTGTTTGAAGTTCTGGGCTCTCCTGATGCCTCAGGGTTGAGCTTTTCTATTTTTCAGACTCTGGGCTGTTTTGGTGGCAGGTTCAGGTTTCACATTCAGAGCTCCTGAGCTCTCTGCACACAGCAGGGACACAAAACAATTCCTGCTCCAGCTCAGCACCAAGGACAACTTTCAGCCCAAGAACAAAACCAAGGGTGAAGGGAGAAGGAAAACCAAGGAGGATGGAGCTGCATGAGCTGGAGCTGGAATGGGACAATGAACTGCAATGTGCTCATGAGGCAGAAATTTTGAAGTTTTGAGACCTCGTGGCTGGGTGAGCATTCTGTGCCCATTTTGGGGCCTCTTGAGTGTGGTCTGGCTGGACCCTGGTGTTGCCCAGGTGTGCCCAGTGAGGAATTTTAATGAATCCCCAATTTATCCTCTTGCTCTGGCTGGGCTCTGCTCCAGGGCAGCCTCAGGAGGCAACACTCCAGAGGAGCCACCACCCTTCTGGCTTTGGGCCGAGTCCCACAGTCCCCCCTCGGTGCTCAGGGATGTCCCCATGGTCCTGTCCCGCTTTATCAGGCTCTGGCTGTCCTGCATTTATCAGTTCTTAGGGATGGAACAGAAGCTCAATGCTCCTGGAAGCACCAGCCCTCGGGAAGCTTTTCTGCCTTCCCAGCATGGATTTTTCCTCTCCTGTTGCCTGGTTCCTGTTTCTCCATCCCAGCCCATGGGAATCAGTCACACGGAGCATTTGTAACACATTTGCAGTGGGAGATGGTTTTCCAAAGGGAAAATCCACAAGAGGGTGTCGCAAACTGCACAGAAATCCTGGGAACCTCCTTTATCTCCTCCTTTTTCTTCGATCTGAGTTGTGCAGAGCACGACCCACCCCAAACCTGCCCCGCAGGAGGGACCCAGTCCTGACTCTGGGGTCTCTGACAAGAGCACAGAACATCTCCAGTGCTGGATCCAACAGCAGCAGCACCTGGAGCTGCTGGAGCAAATCCAGAGGGATCCATGGAGCTGCTGCAGGGCTGGAGCCAGGCTGGGAGAGCTGGGAATGTTCTCCTGGAGAAGGGAAGGAGCCAGGGAGAGCTTCCAGCACATTGCAGGGGCTCCAGGAGAGCTGAAATTTGGGAAAGGCCTGCAGGGACAGCACACAGGGAATGGCTGCCAGTGGCAGAGGGCAGCAATGGATGGGATGTGGGGCAGGAATTCCTGGCTGGGCTGGAATTGCCAGAGCAGCTGGGGCTGCCCCTGCATCCCTGGAATGTCCCAGGCCAGGCTGGAATTGGGGCTGGGAGCAGCCTGGGACAGTGGGGGGTGTCCCTGCCAGGGATGGGGTGACACTGGATGGGCTTTAAGGTCCCTTCCCACCCAAACCATTCCATGATTCTGTTCCCTTGCTCCAGTCCTTCCCCACAAATCATTCTGATGTCCTGACGTGACCCTGCAGGACACAACAGTTCCAGACAAAGCCTGGAGATTTTATTTCGTGACGCCCCATGAAATGCCGGCAGCTCTGCCAGGATCATTCCAGGGAATTGCTCCTTTGGCGCTTCAAGAGACAAGGAAATTCTTCTCCAGAAACCACAAACCTGAAATGTTTCCTTGGGGGCCGTAAATGTTCATGAGGGTTTCACAATTTCATTTTACAGCCTCATAATCTTTACCAGGTTTTAATTATCCCACCATCTTAAAGCCTGTGCCAGACACTGTGGGAAAAACAGAGGAAAAAGAAAATTCCTCAGGATCCTTTCACAGATGGAGTGTCAGCCTCCAACATGTCCTGTCCTGAGGGTTCCTGCCCTTTTTTTATCCTCTTGATTAGAAATGATTACAAACCAGATATAAACTGATATATTGGATATACACAGAGAGACATGGATAGGACAGAGATGGATGATAGATGGATGATGGATGGATGGATGATGGATGATGGATGGATGATGGATGGATGGATGGATGGATGGATGGATGGATGATGGATGGATGGATGGATGATGGATGGATGGATGATGGATGGATGATGGATGGATGATGGATGGATGATGGATGGATGATGGATGGATGATGGATGGATG